>JAOTQR010095900.1:0-30715 GCA_025774065.1 Solanum ossicruentum | reverse complement strand
CGATGGTCTAACCACCACTCTGTAGAACTTACCTTTGAGTTTAGGTGGTATCTTCTTGTCACACAATATTCCAGAGGCAAGCCTCCATTTAGACCATGCTGCCCCAATATGATGTGTGACATCATCGTCGATATCACCACTACTCTGGATGATAGACCCCAGATACTTAAAGTTTTCCCTCTTGGGGATAGGTTGAGTGCCAAGCCTCACATCAAAGTTTGTTTCATGCCTCTCCACACTAAATTTGCACTCCAAGTATTTAGTTTTGGTCCTGATCAATTTGAATCCTTTGGACTCCAAGGCGTGTCTCTAGGCCTCCAACCTTTCATTAACTTTAGTCCGAGTCTCATCAATCAGGACTATGTCATCTGCAAATAGCAAACACCATGGTACCTCCTCCTAGACACATCACATCAGCTCATCCATCACCAAGGCAAACAAGAAAGGGCTCAACGCAGATCCTTGATGGAGTCCCATCTCAACAGGAAAATACTCTGAGTCTTCTCCCATCATTCTTACCTGAGCTTTGGCTCTATCGTATATGTCCTTAATCGCCCTGATATATGCCACTGGGACACTTTTCACCTCTAAACACCTCCATAAGATATCCCTTGGGACTTTGTCATGCACCTTCTCGAGATCAATGAACACCATATGAAGGTTCCTCTTTCTTTCCCCATATTTCTCCACTAACCTCCAAACAAGATGGATTGCTTCAGTAGTCGACCACCCCAGCATGAATCCAAACTGATTCTTCGAGATAGATACTACTTTTCACACTTTCATCTCCATAACTCTCTCCCAAACCTTCATAGTGTGGCTTAACAACTTGATACCCCTGTAATTGTTACAGTTTTGAATATCTCCCTTATTCTTGTATAATGGAAACATTGTACTCCTCCTTCATTCATCAGGTATCTTGGCATTCTTCATAATAATATTGAACAGTCTAGTCAATCACTCTATGCCATCCTTGACCATGTTTTTCCAAAAGTCTATCGGAATCTCATCTGGCCCGATCGCCCTCCCACTCTTCATCCTACTAATAACCCGCCTTACCTTCTCCACTCTGAACCTCCTGCAATACCCAAAATCACAATGGTTTTCGGAGTGTTCCAACTTACCCAGCTCAATACCTCTATCTCCTTTTTTTATTTAAGAGTTTATGAAAGTAAGAGAAAGGAAAGCTCGCGACTTGGACCAAGTGAAGTGCATCAAGGATGAGGAGGGCGAGGTGTTGGTGGATGACACTTCCATTGAATTAAGATGCATCAAGAGTATAAGATAAGAGAGAAGGAAAATTGACGCATTTAAATTATTCAAACCAACCCACCAGCATTTTAGTAAGACTTTTATTATTGAGAAATCATATTTCAAGAATTATTGGGAAAAATAACTAGTTTGAATCATTCTTAATCAACCCATCATAATCATATATTTTCCAAAAACATGGTTATGGGAACATAAAACTCATCTTGTTAAGAAAACCCTAGTTAAGATTCCCTCAATAGTCATATAAATCCATAAATTCCTCATGACATTTTACATCATGATAATGCACAAAAATAAACCATCATGGAATGCTTAATAGTAATATCATATGCAAGAGTTCCAAAAATACCCATAAAGATTCATAAAATTCATGTAGTAGGATAAGAGAAATGGTTGGACTTATGGGAAGGATGGTTCCCACAATCAAACTCACATACCTTGGTGTGATTTTGGTGGAGAAAATCTGAGTTGTAGATGAAGAACCCAAAACCCTTGCTTTCCCTAACACTTGAATGCCTAGAGAGAGCTTGAGAGAGTTTTGAGACTTGGCGTATTTTTTGATATGGAGGAATTGGGTGGATTAGGGTTGTATATGCTGATAAAGAGCATAATAGGGGTCAATATGATGTTGCATTGTGCTTAGGGTGTGAGGAAAGAGCTAAAATATCCTTTTAAAAAATTTACTAGACAGATTCGACGAAAGCTCATGTACGCGTCGGCATTCATTCCATGACCCGTAGGTCGGTCATATAAATTGATAGCTTGACAGTGTTTCACTAAAATGACATAACTTTTTGATCCGAACATCAAATGAGGTGAAACCAGTTTGGTTGGAAAGATAATTTAAAGAACTTTCATCTGATGGGTGATATAACTTTATTTTATTGTCTGCTAAGAGGTATGGTGATTTGAAGTTGACATAGATACGAACTCATGCTAGGACTTAGACAATTGGAATCATTTGCACTTGACTTATTGAGAGAAGGGCTTGGAATCGCACAAACGGTCTTGGAGGGGCTAGATGAAGATCATATTGAAATAGAAAAAGTTGGAAATTCCCCTATAAAAGTCACTAGATAGGACTACGAGACACTTTTGCGGGTCGTGGTCCATTCTGCAAGCCGCAGATAAAGGTTTTGTCTAATGTCCTTTTTCCGAAATTCAAAGACTCCATTCTCTCTGGTTCCATTCTGTGAGACCATTTATGAATCGTAGAGGACTTTTATGGGCCATCTAATGAATAGTAGATTGGACTCCTGAAAGATCCCAAATTTAACCAAGTCTGACCAGCTTCCACGATGCCATATACAACCCATATTTTATGACTCGTAAAACCCTCTCTTAAACACTGATAGTTTCTCCAAAAATTTTCCAAATCTTATTTTCTTACATATCTCATACCCCTCGTAGGTGGGGTCTTACAAGATGGAGTAGATCAACCACTTCGAGCAACTTCTTGGTGATTCGATAAGCAATACTTGGTAGCAGTTTACAAAATATCTGAGGAGCATCCCTAAACATAGGATCATTGATGACACCTTGGTGAAGATTTTTTACCATGCCCTTGATGAGAACAGTTAAGCTTGTGCTAACACAATCATGAGGGGCATTTTTCTAGATCAACCATTTACAAAGATAGTAGAACGAATGGAAAGGCTGGTCAAAACAAATCGGGCATGGGGGCAGCAGGATAGAGCTTCTACAAAGAGTTCATATGTTGTCAGTGTGGGGTCAGAGCAAGACAAAATTAATAAAGAAATCATGCAGTAGCTTGCTCAGCTTCATACTAGCATGGATGTGGTGATAAAGCAGAATCAAGAGAGAATGAATGCAGGGATTCACCAACCTCCACGTGCACCTATGTACAAGGAGCGATACTATGATGAGGACACTTCTGTTGTTGCAGATTAGACCAAGGGGTTTTCGAACTAACGCCCAAGCGTCCAATCAAGACTGTTGGCACCAAGGTCAAGGAAACCAAGGTCAGAACTTTGGCAGAGATGGAGCTTATAAGGATAATTATGAGGATATTATGATAGGAACAGGGGCCTAGATGTCGATTGGGGTCACAGGGAAGGCTTCAAAAATGATCCTTATGTGCCATCACACAACTGCAATGCAGGCAGGTAATTTAGAATTGAGGAGATATTTGATTGCTTATTGAAGAAGGCTAAGACGTAGGATGAGATTCTGAGGGGCATGAAATCAGATATTTCAAGTATTAATCAGAAAATAGAGTCTCACATTGTGGCTATCAAATAGCTTGAACAACAATTTGGTCAAGTGTCAACTCAGCTTAATCAATATCAGATGTGAACACTGCCCAACAACACAGTACAAAATCCTAAGAATGAAGCGCAGTGTATGGTGGTCACTACTCGGGGTGGAAAGAACATAATTGACCCTTCTATGCCTATTGATGTAGAAGACGTTCGTGAGGAGATGGTTGCAGCAAAGGATGCATATGAAGGAGATGATCATGGCAAGGATGTGGTGAGTGAAGCAACTGAAGCGCCATAGAGGTTTAATTGCATCCCTAAGCCTCCTCCTTCCTTCCCTCAGAGATTGAAAAAAAGGGAGAAAGAAGGTAAGTTCATGAACTTTCTCTCCATGCTAAAGCATCTCTCTATGAACATCACTCTTATCGAGGCATTGGAGAAGATGTCGGGCATGTGAAGTATATGAAGGACTTGGTTACCAAAAAGTGCACTGTGAGTCAGGAGCTCTCTCAAGAGCTTTAATATTTCACTACAAAGTCCTTGGTTTATAAGCATGATGATCCACCTACTTTCACCAAACCTTGCACCATTGGAGATGTAGCGTGCACGAGAGCACTATGTGACTTAGGTGGCGGTATCAATCTGATACCCCTGGCGATCTATAAAAAGCTTGTATTGTGACCTCCTACTCCTACTAGAATGATTTGTTGATAACAGATCGTACAGTGAAGAAGCCTGTGGGAATACTATATGATGTGTTGGTGAAAGTGGAAAAGTTCATATTCACTACAAACTTTGTGAGCTTAGACTGCAAAGTTGACTTTGACATCTCAATAATCTTGGGAAGACCCTTCCTAGACACTAGATGAGCCCTAGTAGATATGGAAGATGGTTAACTCAGTTTGGATTGCATGACGATGAAGTTGTCTTTGATATTCATCAGTCCATGAAGCATCTATGTTAGTTGAAGAGTAAAGTCTGGACAATTGGCGAAGCCTAAGTAACCAATGTGTCCAAGTCATGCTGCGATAATATATCAGCCGCTACTTGGGAGGTAACCTAAGGTTTTTGATGTAATAGTGTAGTTATAACTTTAGTTTCAGTTTTTGGATTCATAGATAATTTATTTCTTGAGATTTGGTTGTAATTGTGGACATTGGGTTAGTGACAAACAAATTAGCAGTGTATTTTATGAAGAGTATGTAGGTACGGGACTAAGCCAATTTGGCTAAGAAGAGCATCAAGTTGAGTCTCTACAAGAGGGTTTATGGACTGTAAAACACTTTACGACCTGTACCACACCTCGTAGAGAATTCCAGTAAGCAGGAAATTATGCACTCCAGTCTACGAGCCAACAATATGATTCATATATAAAACTATGAGTCATGAACAGGGCTTATGGACTGTAGGTAAGATTTGAAAATTTTGCTAAGTGTTGAGGGTCCTACTAGATATGGCTGTGGCTTGTAATTTAGGTTTCATAGGGTTAGGCCCGGTGATTTCAGTTGAACTGAGTCAAAGTATAAATAGAGGAGTCAAATTTTTTTGACCCTATATTTTCCATAATTTACGAAATTAACTAACCTAACCCACACCCTCAAATTTTCGACTACCTCTGACCATCATCGACCTATATTCCAGCAAGAATTTTGGTCGAGATAGGGTTTTGCTTCTACTTCCCTCTTTCTTTTTTTTTTTCAAGTTAATCTTAATTCTTGGTAAGTTTTATTTTTAAATATTACCCTTAATTTGCCTTGTATAGGTGATTGACTTGAATATAATGTTGGGTATGATGTTTAGAAACAAAAATTGTTTGAATTTGATTGTGATTAGTTGAAACTAGATTGCCCATGCTTGACTTTTGTCTAAGTCCAAAATTAGGTATTATGACATTGTGTGAATGATAATTTTTTGTGCATATTTTCTCACTCACCTTATGTGATTGAATGATTATGATTGTGAATTCCTGGGTAATGATATACGTTCTTAATCTCGTTTGAATCAATTAAAGGTGGTCGAAATTGTAGGATAACTTATGCTAATTCACTTTTGATGGGGTGTACATGTTTTGAACATGTTGGGGTTGATAGGTGTAGTGTTGAAATCATGTGGGTACATGTATTATAGTTTTGATATTATAATTTTTGTGTTGAAAATGTCTTTAGGGGTCTGTATGATGGACTTATAAACTCATGTGACTGAGTTTTCTAGTTAACAAGTGGCTTTTACGGCCCATGGGACAATCCACAAATCGTAATTGCCCCTCGTGCAAAATTCCAAAAACTTGATGTTTCTGAGTATCTATCAGAGAAGACCTTGTATGAGTCGTAGATCACTTTACGACTCATAGATAGGTCTCGTAGACCCCTGCCTGAATTTAATTACTCACTGGAATTCTCTACGACCCCAAACTATGACTCGTAAACCACTTTATGAGTTATATCTCATCTCGAAGGCTTTTCTATTAACCATATTTGTTTGAACCACTGGTTTACGAAAGCTCTTTATGGACAACTGAACCACTCGTAAAGGGGCTTTCATAGAACCCTTTTACAATTGAACCCAGTTAAACTCTTGCACTTTAATTCTTAATTTGTGGGCTAACCATGGTATGTAATGTTGATGTTTTCAGGTACTATGGCTCCAAAAACCAAATGCACAGAGATTGAGACTATGCGGGAGGAAGCTCAGGGATGAGCCTTTAGATAATGATCAAACCACTCAACTGAGTGGTTCACCAGAGATCTTCGATGTCCAACTGGATCCAGAGGTGGCTATACCATAGACTAGGGACGCTACTAGAGCTGGGCGTACTCAGGCTCCCTTTGCTCGCACTCCCATTCTGAGGAGGGAGACAACAATGGGAGCGGGCTACCACAGATAACTCCATCTGAAGAGGAGTCCATCTCTGAGGGAGGCTCTGAGGACAGATCAAAGGCTAAGTCCTCTATCACACCATCATCATCATCTGCATCAGATGTCTTTACTAGCCGGTGGTGCATTAAGGGTATGAAGGAGATTTATAGCGAGGGTATGCAGCCAAAAGAGCACGGAAAGCCAGTTCGCTCCATCTATGAGGAGCCCCGAGTTATATTTGATGAACTTAGCCGTGTCCCTAGCCTTCATGACGTGATGATTTGGTATGGCCTTGACTGGGTCACTTAATCCCTTGGACAATACATCCCAGTAATGGCGAGGGAGTTTTATACCTCCATGCACCCACAGTCCAACATTCTTTTCCCAAAGAAAAGAAAGCCCTCACTCAGCCCAGACTTATAGAGACGTGATAAAGGCCGATAGGCAGATACATCAGATCAGACTGTCCACTGTGTGCTACTTGTTCTCGAGTACCATGCCCCCGGATCCACCACCGAGTTTAACTACATCGTGGGGCAGACGAGGGACCTACTAGTGATAAAGTATCTTGAGCAATGAGCCATTTTGGTGAGATGGGTGGCTAGGTATATTGCAGAGCAGGGTCTGGAACCTGTTTGGGTTGCCACCCAGTTGTAGCTTATCATCAAGGCTTCGCTCAGCTTTCCTGCTAAATTTTAGTGGGATATTGTTCATTCATTTATCCGACTGACACTTGCTGAAAATACATTGATGTAAAAGCATACAGTTTTGGTCGTCAACATCTTAACTGGATATGATATTGACTAGACCCGCCTCATCACTGAGTAAGATACATGAGGCTGCACTGAAGAGGTTCACCTCCATCCCGTTCTCGTTCTTAATCTACAGGCTATGCTTAGAGTCTAGGGTAGAGATATTACACCAGTTAGACCAAATAATTGAGACCAAACACACATTGGAACCTAACGTTATCAAGGCTAAAGGGAATCCGATGGCACTCAGGCGAGCACAATCTCTACTTATGCTTGAGATGGTTGCCCCAACACCACCACTGAGAGTTCTGAGACTACTACCACCACCACTACTGCTGCCACTTTGGAGAGGCCCCCGAGCTGCTACTGCTAGTATGATATATGTACACCGCTTCTATACAGGCCATAGTGCAGAGGTTAGCACATGCTGAGGCATAGTTGACTCAGCTTATTCAGCAGATCAGGCCATGGTATGCTAAGCTATTACAGACTCCGAGGGTCGATCGCAGGCATTCATGGCCACTACTATTCAGGACCGTATTTCTATAATGGATGCCCACATTGTTACCTTTGAGGAGAGGGTGCAAAAGAGATTAGAAGAGGCTCGGTCTTCATACTTGTCAGCCATATAAAAGGAGATCCAGTAGCTCCACGCTGACATGACATCATCATTGGCGGCACCAGTTACATACCAGACTTTGGTGCTGATATTTGATTTATTTTCTCTTGATGATCCCACTCAGTTTTCTCTTAGGAAAATACCTTGCACAGATACTGATCCAGGGGAGAGATATGTACGTGCGAGGACCTCACAAGAGGAGGAGCTCAAGCTTGCCTTGAGGAGATCAAGGCACGATAAGGAGATGAGACGAGTTCTATCGAATTATTAGGTGGGGCGTGCTAGCCCCTCCAGACAGAGTATTACTGTTGAGCAGACCACCCCGCAGGAGAAGGGTGGCTAGACTCAGCCACAGACTAGCGCTTAGGTGCCCGGGTATGTGTTTTTGACCCTTTATGTTCTATTTTTTCTTGATTTTGTGCATTGGAGACAATGCATATCTTTTTCAATGGGGTGTGGGTACTTATGTTCCTCAGTAAAATCTGAGTAGTTGCATCTACAAATATTCCAATTTTTGATCCTGGAATTTTCTTACCTGTGTTTTTTTCCCTGTGGATATTTATTTTCTGTTGAACCGGCATGTTTAGGATGTTTAGATATTATTTGTAGCAGCATATAGTACCAATACTTATGGCATATAACATGTTTTATGTTTTGTCTGAAAAATGATACCCACCAACAATTTTGATTAAGTAGTTAGATAATAACCATGCATGTTTCAGTGTCTAACAATCTCTGTTCTAATAAGTGAGGGTTCATTGAGATAAAAAAAACATGATCAGTGAGTCTTTTGTTGATGATGTATGCAGTGTCATGTGATTATGAGCATAACTTGATAAATTCATGTATTTTATGCTAATTCAGAATTTGCCTTGTTACTCTAAGTTAGATTGTAGATTAATTAGACTAGGAAAGGATCTTAGGGCATTGTTTTTAAATAGTCCACTTTAGCTTAAAACAACAAACCAAATTGATGATATATCCCTTATTCATGTTTGAGGCTAACATGTACCTATTCTTTGAAAACACTCGATTAACCTCGCCTTGTCTTGTAAAAAATCCTGAAATTGGTCCTGGTTTTTCCTTGAGCATTGTGTACTTTGACTGGTGGCTACCAAAAGAAGCGTTGGTTCAGAGGATGGATATTGTGTACCTCAAAACACAGGCGAAAAGCCTAAGTTAAGGGTGGCTAGCATGAAGCTAAAGCACAAAAATAAGGGTGTGAGTTAGGAATACAAAGAAAAAGGAGAAAAATCATGAATTGGGTGCAAAAAAATTAAAAATGCCTTAATTGAGAGCTAAAAGCAAAGTGAAGTATGAAATTAAGGCAAAAAGATAAAAACTAAAAGTACCCAGAAAAGCTTAAAATAGGAAAAAAGGAGACTAAGTTGAAATTAACAAAGTTGGTAGGGAAAAAGTGTACAAAAATACAGTTTCAAGGAGGGCCTTTAGTCACTATTTTCCCAAAGTACCATACCAAATCCCCCTGAGCCTACGTTACTAGCCAAGAAAGTTATAAAGTGATCCTAGCCTAATTAGTTGACGGTCTGAGTCATGAGCATAGGGGCAAGCCTATGGTATTAGTCATCATGCATGAATATCTTTTGTGAGAGTGAACATTTTTGTATAGCCCCAATGTCAAATATGAAAACATCATTGAGTGTCAAATATTGGACTTCATTTTGTGAGGGCACTTACATTGCATTATTAACATTTGACTTGTCCAGTGATTGTGGACTGTTGATAACCCCTTGCTTATCATCATTGTGTTGTCACATCCACCAGTTTGCATTGGTTTGCTAAATAGCTATCTAATCCCATTTTGAAAAGTTGGTGGGGGTATCTGAGTCTGATATGTGTTCCATTGAGTTGAGGTCTATGTGTTACTATATTGTCTATATAGATTGAGTCTGTCACGTGAGGACAAACACCAATTTTAAGTTGAGGGTGTTGATATGCAGCAAAAATACAACACTTTTGATGCTCAAACCTTAGGATTTCTTGTGTTCTCAATGCACTATTTGTGGGTTTTATGTGTTTTTGTGTTTAGATTTGCAGAATTACAGGTTGGACATGATTTGGGGAAAATTGCAGAAGGTGTTGGTTTTTGCTGTTATATGAGACAGTAAACAGGTCGTAAAGTATTATATGAGTCGTAGATATCTTTTGTGAGGATTTCTAGGAGGGGATATTCACTGAAGATGAAGTCTATTAACATGCAGATGAGACATAGAGTAGTTTATGAGTCGTAGAATAATTTTGTGCCCTGAGGATTACATAAATGGACTTGTAGGAAACTTATCAGATGAAAATCTATTCATGGCTCATAACCCACTTTATGAGTCTTGAAGGGATATCGTAGAACTGATGTCCAAAATTTCAGTAGCTAATTATAATACCCCAACTATGAGTCGTAGAAGACAATACAAGTCGTAAAGTACCTTTCGTATAACGTGCCCACTAGTTTTCCTAATTTGTTTAGGACTTATTTTTAATTATTATAAATAGGTTTTTAAGGTTATTTTTCAGAAATTCTCTTTAGTTTCACATCAGTTTGTGTAGTTTAGGTTAAGTGCTCAGAGAACTCAAAACTCTTAGAGAGAAAATTGTGCAAGTGTCTTTGAGAACACTTGTACTTTAATTGAATCTTCTAGCTTATGATTTTCATTGACTTTGAATTTTCTTATTCTTATTTCAATTGTGTAAGTATTTAATTATGTCTTCTCAATTCATAATTTCTTCATCTACACATAGCATAAATAGCAAATCCATAACTAGGGTTGTGGGAATCATGACGAACTAACAACCAGATAATTCACAATTCTTGGAAGGTTTATATGCATGTATTGATTAATTTTCTTGGTTTTGCATGTTTTTTGATGGTAGTCAATATTAGAACTCACCTAGTGTTACTGACTTGACTAAGGTTGTAATGAATAGGAAAAGAGATTAATTAACAGGATTCGATTGATGTGTTCTCATCTAATCAACTAAACTGGGCCAAGGGGTGGTTGTACTGGGACTTATAGGTAATGGTCAGTAGTGCACACTATTGAGATGGTCTAAGTCACATAGTGAAATTCGTCTCTAACCTTTGAGCAAAGGGCTTGGAGAACTTAAATTACCGTCCTTCATGTTATACACTAGACAAGAATTAGGTTATCTGGTGATACTAATTTGGGGAATCATGGGAAATACAATACCCTAGTTGCTCCATTATTAATTTTTATTTTGTGATAGTTTACTTTATTTTCTCATTGTTTATTGCAACCCCCCCAACTTTGGGGAATTGAGTCGGTTAACTACTCAGGTTGCATATTGGTTAATTTTTGTGAGTCTACTTATTTCCTATGGGACCGACCCTAACCTTGGTTAGGTTCTATATCTTGATATCGTCCACTTTATCCTCTAAAAAGGAGGTGTAACTTGGGATACATCAATTTTAAGATTTGATATAATTTTGGGAAAAGTTCTATAGAATTGCAATTTTCAAGGACTTACGGGATACTTCATGAGTCGTAGTTAATTCCATGAGCCATAGATAGGTTTTATGTGTGTGATCCAGTAAAGGGCAGAGTTTTAGAAGTTGCATCCACAAACTACTAGATGAGCCATATAAGTTTTCACAAGTCGTGGATTTGTTTCATGCCTGGAGGATTAGAGTTTTAGAAATTTCAGAAAACTTGTTAGACGAAAACCATGATGGGTTGTACATTTGAAGAGGGCCCATAAGATGGTCTCGTGGATTTGAAGTTAGTTTTCGAAGAGGCAGAGTACAAAGTCCAGGTATGGGCCGTGGTTCCTTATGCTACTCGTAAGCTAATCCGTAGAAGCTGCCGAATCCAATTTTCCTATTGTGTTTTGGATTTGTATTTTACTTATTATAAATAGATATTTAGGTGTTTTTAGCAGAGAGACACATGAGAGGATAGAGAAACACTTCTGAGACTTCATCTTTCATGATTATTATATTGAAAACATTACATTGGGATTTCTTGTGGAGAATTTTGGATTTTTTGTTCTTAATCTCATTATTGTAAGTGTTCAATTATGCCATTACATAATCTGATTCTTTAATCTACAATGATTATGCATAGCAAATCCACAACAAGGGTTGTGGGAACCATGAAGAACTAACAAGGTAAAATGGGATAATTTGTAATTATTAAAATTGTGCATGCATGTATTAATTAATTCTCTTCGTTTTGAATGCTTTTTAATGGTGACCAACAGTAGAACCCGTCTAATTCTTACGGACTGGATCAAGGTAGTAGTGAATAGGAAAAGAGATTAATTAAAAATATTCGATGTGATCCCTCTAATCTAATCAACAAAACTAGATCAAGGGATGTTGTACTAGAAAAAAGGTAAGGGTTAGTAATGTCACACCACAGGGATGGATCAAATCAAATAGTGAAATTGACCTCTCACCTGGATCAAAGGGCTTGGTAAACTTAACTTAATTTTTTACTTGCTACACAATAGAAAAGATTATGATTATATAGTGATACTAAAATAAGAATTCATAGGGAACACAATATCCTAGTTACTTCTCTCACTAGTTTCACAACACTTCTTCTAGTATAGGTTTACTTACTGCAATTACAAAAAAAAACCCTTTGGGAGATGAGTAGGCTTATTCATTCAACTTGCTCATAATTACTCTAGGTCTAGACGATATTCCCTATGGAATCGATCCTAACTCAGTTAGTTTGTATATTTTAAAAAATGACCGCTTATACCTTCAAAAAGGAATGAATACGTCTTTTAGACTTGTTTAATTTGAGTAATTCGGGAATTAATCCTTATATTTTTCTTATTTTAAGTTTCTTCTTGTTTTTGTTTGGTTTCAGCATACAAGTGTAGTGTATGCACAACACTAATAGTCGAGACAATCCCTTGACTTTGTTTGATCCGAAGATCCATAAGTCATTGAGAAGAATGGCCCAAAACAATTTGAAATGCTGCAAGTGATGCCATGAATGCAACACTGAACGAAAACAATAATGATAACCCACCATCACATGAGAATGTGAATCCACCACCACAGGATCTTCAAGCCAAGGCTAACAAATGGAATCAATACAGGCTTGACCTTATGGCAATAGGTGTTGCTGGAGCTATAATGTTACCTCCATTAGTAGATGATGCAAATTTGGTTTTTCGAGTGGGTCACTTTAAATACTACAAAATAGAGAATTGTTCACGGGCTTACCATCAGAGGATCTACACAACCATCTACCTAATGTTGTTTTCATCTGCAAGAGTATGATGGAGAGTCATAATTATCCATGAATATTGTTGGGCTATATGTCTTCCCATTGTCTCTAACAGGCAAAGTGACACTACGGTTATCCGAGCTCCCATAGAGTTCAATCACCAATTGGGCGAAAATGCAGAAGTCCTTTTTGAGAGGTTCTTTCCTAGGTCAAAAAAGCTGAAGTTAAAGGGTTAAATCAACAACTTCAAGCAATTACCTGGTGATTTGATCAGTACTATGCAGCAGAGGTTCACAAAGTGCCTGAGCAGTGTCCCTGACTATAAGATCATTGATGATGCATTGGTGGAAATCTTCTATCGACCATTGGATGAAAATAGCCAAGTTGTTGCTGATACTAACATGAGAGGCTCATTTTTAGATTGTCTATTTTTGATTATACCTGAGCTATTGGAGAAAATTGTCAAGACAAACTATGCTTAGGGGATGAGAGACAAGTCAACGAATAAGAGCTCTTTCTTTAATAGTACTACATTGGAGCGAGCATAGATAAATAAGGAGATGATACAAGATTTGGCTCGGATTAGTGCTAATGTAGGGTTATTGATGAAGAAAAATTAGGAGCTGTGAATATAGTAAATCATCAATTTCTATGAGCATCTATGTATAAGGAAACCTACTATAAGGAGGATACTTGCTTTGTCGCTGATCAGATAGGGGTTTCCACACCAATGTCCATGGTTCCAACTAGGACTGTTGGCGCCAAGGTCAAGAAAAACAAGGTCATAACTTTAATAGAGATGACATTTTCATAGACAACAATCGAAGAGGCTACTATGGTAGCAGTAGGGGTGAGGATAGAGATACTGATTGGGCATGCAGAGACGGTTTAAAAAATAGTCCATATGCGGCACCACATAATCGTGACTTTGGCGCTGGTAGTTTGCAAATTGAGGAGATGTTTGACAGACTATTGAAGAAGGCTGATGTTCAGAATAAGACCTTGACGGGGATAAAATCTGACATCTCTAGCATTAATTAGAAATTTAGTCTCATTCTGCTGCTATCAAGTAGCTAGAGTAACAGTCTAGTCAGATGTCAACTCAGTCAAACCAGTATCAGAAAGGTACATTACCAAGTAATAAAGTGTAAAATTCAAAGAATGAGGGGCAGTTATGGTAGTGATGATACGGGGTGGAAAGTAGACCATTGACCCACTAATGCCAGTTGATGATGATGTGGTTAGTAAGGAGATGGTTAATAGTAAGGATGTAGAGACCGGAGATGTTAACGCCAAAGATGGGGTGAGTGCTACAGTCGTGATGTAATGGAAGTTGAAACCGATATCTATACCTCCCCCTCCTTTCCTTCAAAGACTAATAAAGAAGGAGGATGAAGGTAAGTTTCAACAGTTCATCTCCATGTTGAAGCATATTTTCATCAACATCCCTCTCATTGTTGCATTGGAGAAGATGCTCAGATGTGAAAAATTCATGGAGTACTTGGTGACAAAATAGAAATTGTGAGCTTTGGGCTCTCTCAGAAGCTTCAATATTGCAGTGTGATAACAACAAGGTCCTTGGTGCAATAGAGAGAAGATGTTGGGGCATTCACCATACTCTGCACCATTGGAGATGTCAAATATGCAAAGGCATTATGTGACCTAGGCACCAGTATTAATTTAGTGCCTCTTGCAGTATTTAAGAAGTTAAGTTTAAGAGCCCCTACTTTAACAAATATGCGGTTCTTGATGGCTGATATGATTCTGAAGAATCTTGTGGGGATATTATATGATATTCTCGTCAAAGTTGAAAAATTCATCTTCCCTGCAGACTTCGTGATTCTTCATCGTAAGGTTGACTTCAAAGTCCAAATCATCTTGGGAATGCCCTTCCTAGCCACTAGACGAGCACAAGTGGAAATAGAGTTAGGCCAACTCAAGTTTAGATTAGGTAATAATGAGGTCACCTTTAATGTATGTCAGCAACAAAAAGGTATGATGATATGAAAGTAGTCTCTGTCATTGAAAGGGTCGATAAAGTGAAACCAGAGGTACCAATTGAAGAAAGGTTGGGTGCCAAAACTCTGGAAGCAGTGTCAATGAATTTTGAGAGTGATGGAATCCCATATTGTGATAAGACAGTAAAAGCCCTGGGAGTATCTAGTTTAACTAGATATCATCCCATATTATGATAAGATAGTAAAAGCCCTGAGAGTATCTGGTTTAACTAGACATCAACCTAAACTTGAATTGGACTTGAAAAATTGAGAACCACCTACTAGACCATCTATTGAGGAGCCACCAGTGTTGGAATTGAAGGCTCTTCTAGCCCATTTGAGATACCTGTTTTTGTGTACTAACAATACTTTTCCTATCATTATTGCTGTAAATCTTAATTATGAGCTGGTGAATGTGTTGATCATGGTACTCAAGTAATTTAAAAATACTATTGGATGCACTATTTCTGATATCATTAGCATCCACCTCGAGTATGCAGTCACAAGACTCAACTAGTCAAAGATTACACACCAACTATTGAACACCAAAGGTGCCTCAACCCACCTATGCAAGAGGTCATGATCAAAGAAATCATTAAGTTGTTGAATGCAAGTATGATATATCCAATTGCTGGCAGTGAAAGGGTGTGCCCAATCCAGTGTGTTCCAAAGAAAAGAGGTATCACCATGGTCCCAAATACTAGAAATGAGTTGATCCCCATGAGACCAGTCATTGGTTGGAGAGTTTTCATGAACTATAGGAAGCTCAATGCATCAATTGAAAAAGACCACTCCCGTATACCATTCATAGACTAGATGATAGATCACTTGGTAGAAAAAGACTAGTATTGCTTTCTTGATAGTTATTTAGGCTACAATCAGATCTCTATTTCTCTAGAAGACCAAAAGAAAACAAATTTGATATGTTCCTATAGCACTTTCACATTTGAAATATGCCATTCGAGTTGTGTAAAGAACCAATGGCATTCTAGAGATGCATGATGTCCATTTTTTCAAACATGGTGGAAGACACTATTGAGGTATTCATGGTTGACTATAGTGTGGTTGGAGATTCATTAGTCGAAGATTTCTTGAAGCATTTGCATGCAGTGCTTCAGAGATCTAAAGAATGTCATCTGGTCCTTAATTAGGAAAAGTGTTGCTTCATGGTGAAGGAAGGTGTTGTGTTGGGTACAGGATCTCTATCAAAGGAATTGATGTGGATAGAGACAAAGTAGAGGTGATTGAGAAGCTTCCACCACCTGTATCTATTAAAGGTGTGAGAAGTTTCCTAGGCCATGCAGGTTTTTACAGGCACTTTATAAAGGACTTCTCAAAGATTGCACTCTTTGTGCAAACTGCTTGAAAAGGACACCAAGTTCGTGTTTGGTAATGTATGCCTGAAAGCTTTTGAAGGCTAAAGCAAAGGTCGGTATCAACTCCTATCATTGTTGCTCAAGATTGCTGAAGTTCTTTGAGATTATGTGTGATGCAAGTAGGGTTACACTTGGTGTGCTGTTGTGACAATGTAGAGAAAGATATTACATCCTATCTATTATGCAAGCAGTGTCTAAATGTAGCACAAAGAAACTATACTATCACGGAGCAGGAGTTACTTGCAGTGGTCTTTGTTCTTGATAAGTTTAGGTTTTATATTTTGGGAACCGAAGTCATTATACATACTAACCACTTAGTATTGCTGTACTAGATGGCGAAGAAGGATGCAAAACCCAGACTAATTTGATGCATACTACTGCTTCAAAGACTGGCTTTGTGTGATTAACAGAAAGGGGACTAAAAAACAGGTTGTAGACCACCTATCTAGATTAGAGGATGAGGCCATCGTAAAGTTTGATGATGCGGTGGAGATCGATGGTCATTTCTTGAAGAGAGGGTACTAGAAGCATCTTCTGACTTGATACCATTGTTTTCAGATATTGCAAACTATTTGGTTTGTGATATTGTGCCACCATACTTGACTACTCACTAGTGCCGCAAATTTATGTCTGATGTGGGAAAATATTTCTGGAATGATCCATATTTGTTTTGTGTCTGCATAGATGGCATTATTCATCATTATGTTCCTGAGGTGGAAATGATGAGAATTTTAGAGGCTTGCCACTCATCCTTAGTAGGTGAGAATCATAATGGATTTAGGACAACACACAAGATCTTGTAGTGTGGCTACTATTGAACAACCATCCACCAAGATGCACATGACTATGTTGGGGCTTGTGACAGATTCCAAAGAGAAGGTGGTGTTTCCCGCAAGCACTAGTTCCCTCTAAACCCTAAAATGGTGATCGAATTGTTTGATGTTTGAGGAATAGATTTCATGGGCTCGTTTGTTAACTCTCATGGGAACAAGTATATTCTAGTGGTTGTGGACTATGTATCAAAATGGGTGGAGGTGGTGAGGCTTCCCAATAATAAAGGCAAGAGTGTCATAACATTCCTGAACAGAAACATCTTCTCAAGGTTTGGTACCCCTAGGCAATCATCAATGATGGAGGTTCCTATTTCTGCAATAGGCTGTCGAAAGCTCTTCTTGAAAGATATAGGTTAAAGTATCAGGTGGAAACTCCCACCATACACAGATAAGTGGAAAAATTAAGGTCTCCAATAGGGAGATGAAATAGATTTTGTCCAAGACTCTGAATGCAAATTAGGCTGACTATTCGCAAAATCTTGATGACGCGTTATTGGTATACCGTACTACATTCAAGACACCCGTAGTTGGGGAATACAATATGCTAGTTACTTCTCTTACTGATTTCACAACACTAGCTACTACTTTAGATTTACTTATTACAATTGTAAAATCCCCCCCTCTTCGCTAGATAAGTAGGTTAATTCATTCGAATTGCTCGTAATTACTCTAGGTCTTGACTATATTCCTTATGGGATCGACCTTAACCTTGGTTAGATTATATATTTTGAAAAATGACCACTTATAACTATAGAAAGAAGGTGTAATTTTCGCGAATCAAAATTTTGGCACCTTTGTTGGGGAATATGGCTTTTAGACTAGTATAATTTGAGTAATTCAAGAATTAATTTTTCTCATTTTCAGTTTCATGTTATTTTTGTTTTGTTTCAGTATACAAGTGTCGTGTATACACAACACTTATACTTAAGGTGATACCTTGACTCTGTTTGACCTTGAGATCTAGAAGACACTAAGAAGAATGACCCAAAACAATATTAACAATGTTGCAAATGATGTCGTGAATGCAAAACTGAATGAAAATAATAATAATAACCCACCACCACTTAACGATGTGAATCCACCACCACAGGATCTTCAAGCCATGGCTAACACATGGAATCAATACAGGCTTGAACTTATGGAGATGGATGTCATCGAAGCAATAGTTTTGCCTCTATTATTGGATGACACAAATTTGTAGTTTCGAGTGGGATACTTCAAATGCTGCAAAATAGAGTGTTGTTCACAAGCTTACCATCAGAGGATCCACATAACCATCTACACAATGTTCTCTTTGTCTGCAAGAGTATGATAGGGAGTCATAATTATCCATGGATACTGTTGGGATCTGTGTCTTCCCATTGTCTCTAATAGGCGAAGCGACACCGTGGTTATCCGAGCTCCCACAGATTTCAATCACCAGTTTAGCAAAAATGCAGAAGGCCTTTTTAGAGAGGTTCTTTCGTAGGTCGAAGAAGATGAAGTTAAAGGATCAAATCAACCACTTCGAGCAATTTCCTGGTGATTTGGTCAGCACTATGTGGCAGAAGTTTTGATAGTGCGTGAGGAGTGTCCCTTACCACAAGATTATTGATGATGCCTTGGTGAAAATCTTCTATCGAGCCTTAGATAAAAATATCCAAATTGTTGCTGACACTTTCATGGGAGGCTCATTTTTGGATTGTCCATTCTCAGTTATAGTTGAATAGTTGGAAAAAGTGGTTAAGATGAATTGTGCATGGGGGACAAGAGACAAGAAGACCACTAAGAGCTCTTTATCAGTTAGTACTAATTCTGAGTAGGCAAGATAAATGAGGAGATGATGCAAGATTCGGCTTGGATTAGTACTAACATAGGGTTGTTGAAGAAATAGAGCCAGGGACGCATGAATGCAATCAATCATCAGCCTCTATGAGAAACCTTATATGAGAATCATTACTATGATGAGGACATTTACTTTGTCACTAATCAGATGGGGGGTTTTTGGACTAATTCCCAAGGGTCCAATCAGGATTATTGGCACCAAGGTCAAAACTTCAATAGAGACGTTGCTTTTAGTGACAACAATCGAGGTGCCTACTTTACAGGAATAGAGGTTTCAGGATAGATATTTTGATTGGGGACATATAGATGGATACATAAATGGTTCATATGTGCCACTACACAGTCATGACTCTAGGGATGGTAGTTTGCGAATTGAGGATATGTTTGACAGACTGTTGAAGTGGGATGACACTCAAGATGAGACCTTAAAAGGGATAAAATCTAACATCTCTAATATGATTCATAAGATTGAGTCTTATTATATTGCTATAAAGCAGCTGGCGTAACAGTTTGATCAAATGTTGACTAAGTTGAACTAGCATCAAAAAGGTACATTGTCTAGTAAGACTGTAGAATCGAAAGAATGACGGGCAGTGTATAGCGGTGATAATGTGTGGTAGCAAGTAGACCGTTCATCCACCAATGCAAGTTGATGATGATGAGGTTCATAAGGAGATGGTTGATAATACTGACGCAGAGACCGGATATGCTAGTCCAAAAATGGGGTGAGTGATGATGCAGTAATACTGCAGAAGTTGAAAACCATACCTAGACGTCCCCTTCCTTTCCATCAGAGACTAAAAAGAAAGATGAGGAAGGAAAATTTCAGCACTTCATCTCCTTGTTGAAGTAGCTTTCAACCAACATCCCTCTCATTAAGGCATTAGAGAAGATGCCTGGGTTTGCGAAATTCGTGGAGAACTTAGTGAAGAAAAAAAAAGATTGTGATCCAAGAGATCTCTTATGATATTTAGCATCGCAGCACAATAACAATAAGGTCCTTGGTGCAAAGAAAGAAGATCCCAAAGCATTCATCATACCTTGCACCAGTGGAGATGTGGAATTTGCAAAAGCATTGTGTGACTTAGGCTCCAACATTAATTCAATGCCTCTCGCAATATTCTAGAAATTATGCTTGGGAGCCCCTACCCCAACAAACATTGAGTTGTTGATAGCTAACAGGATGGTGAAGAAGCATGTGGGGATATTGTATGACATTCTCATCAAAGTGGAAAAATTCATGTTCCTCGCGGACTTCGTGATCTCGCATTGCAAAGTTTGCTTCGAAGCCCCAATCATCTTAGAAAGGTCCTTCCTAGCCATTGCGCAAGCACTGGTGCACATAGAATCTGGCCAACTCAATTTTTGATTGAATAATGATGAAGTCATCTTCAATATCTGTCTGTCTATGAAAAGGCTCATGATCTGAAGATGGAAGTTTGGGCACTTGGTGAAGTCTTAGTACCTATGTTGTCCAAGTCAGGGAATGATAATAAATTAGGCGCTACTTGGGAAGCAACCCAAGATATCTGATGTAACAATTGTGGTTTTGTTTAATTTTTAGATTTCTGGACTTGTTTTTGGTTGTAATGTTGGACTGAAGGTCTAGTGGCTTATAGCAAAACAGTTTGTTCTATGAAGGGCATGTAAGAACAAGGCTAAGTTAGCAAACTAGTGTTGAACACTTATAAAGTTAATTCTACAACTAGTTCTACACCGTGACTCATACACTGACTCATAGAATCACTTCTAATAAGAAAGGTTTTGTGCACTCCTGTCCACAAGCCAACTTTACGACTCGTAGATAAAACTACGAATCATGAATGGTTCTTGTGGACTACAGTATAGTTTCTAAAAGTTTTCTAAATGTTGCGGGCCTCTACAATCCAACACATGGATTGTATGACTATGCACACCTCGTACATTAATCCATAGTTTGAATCACCTTAAACTAGGGTTAAGGCAAACTATGAGACCGTGACCTACGAGCCGTAGATCCTTTTATGGCCAGTAGTCAAGGTTTCATTGGACTTGAACCCCACATTAACTTGACCAGGTCAAATTATTTAAAAGAAGGGTAAATTTATTGACCCCTCATTCTTGCCATATTGTCCCAAATACCCTAATCCTCTCTTCTTCCCCAAGAGTCTGACCACCACCATCTTTTTCGGTCAAAATTTTGGCAACACTCCGACACACCTAGGGTTCTAGTTTCTGGGATTTGTCTTGCAAATTTTTGACTACTTTATCTAATTTTGGTATGTGATAAACTTGAATTTTTATGTTTTACTAGAAATTTTGTCAATTGGTTGGGGCATTGTTTAGGAACAATATTTTGATGTGATGATGTTCATACTCCAATAAGAAAGCGGTCACTGTTAGCAATTAACCTAATCAAATATCAGGGTCGAATCACAGGGAATATGGGTCTTGACTAGAAGAGTCCACTACAAATCATTTCGAGAATAAATAACTAAAATCTCTAAATGGGGGGGGGGGGTTCTGGTGATTCAAGAACAAAATAGAATAAACACTAAACTAAGACGCAAGGAAACGCTCAATTTTAGGGACAACTTGAGGATCGTGTGCACCATGGTTCATTGACTTGATTAACCTAGGTAACATAACTACAATTGAAAATCTGCATGCAGGATGGTAACTTAGGTTCTTCCAGCCCTAGTCTAAAGGTGAAGGTCGAATTTCACCATGGCGCTTGGTCGGCCGCCATGGCGTGCCAACTAACCATTACCAATTGTCCCAGTCAGCCTCTCCTTGGTCAAGTTTGATTTATTAGACGAGAACACATCAATTGAATCCTGCCATCTACTTCCCTTTTACTATTGATCATTACCTTGGTCGGGCTTGTGATAGTAGGCGGGTTTTGGACTTTTTCTTCAAAATCATGCCAACCTAACTTTTCTACAAGAACAACATAAAAATACAGAGAACAATAACAAGTCACTTTAAGAACTTACAAAATTTGCAACTTTTCTTCAAAATCCATTGTTGGCCACCACCAAACGACAATCATAATGAAGAGAAATAGAAAATACATGCAAACCCCAATCGTAGAAATGTAATAAACCTAGGTTATTTCAAATCAACTATCTACGATTCCCACAACCCCAAGTTGTGGGTGCTTAGCTATTCATGGATAAGGTAAAACAAGCAAACATGCTAATACAAGACATAAATGAGAGTTTTACCAAATGCACTGAAGAATGTAGGAACCACTAGTTGCAAATCCAAAAGATTTATTGATCAACAATGAATATAAAGCAAGATTTGTGATCCCCAAAATGGACTTTCCAAGAGAAAATGACAAACTAATCTAAAACTCTAAAATATTCTTGAGCGAATAAGTGGGGCCCCACTTGTAAAGTGCATTTTTTCAAAGGCAAGGTCTCTCTTCTAAAATCTGGAATCTCTCAATAAAAACTGAACTAAATTATATTTATAGTGTTTATAAATAAACCCATAAAATAATGCAGAAAAGACAGCTGGCAGCTGGTAAGCCTTACAAATACGACTTGTAGGGTAGCCTATGAGTCGCAGTCGGGGCCTCGTATCACCATGATGCTTGGCCTTCATTTTTTGGTCCAACATTTTGGCTCTCTGATTCTTGCTACAAGTCCATCTATATGAGTCGTAGTGTAACTTACGACTCGTAGGATAACCTCGTATGGTTGACCTCCACTTAGCAGATTTCTGAATTATTGGTCTCTATTTTTTGCTATGACACACCCTACGATTCGTAGCATAGGCTACGACTCATAGGTGAGCTCGTACGTCCTATGATTCAGCAAAATTTGCAACTTTTCTTCAAAATCATGTCAACCCAACTTTTCTACAAGAACAACACAAAAACACATTGAACAATAAAAAGTCACTTTAAGAACTTATAAAATCCTTTGTTTTAGGCATCAAGTGTACTTTATTTTAATAGCACATCAACATCCTCAACTTAGAATTGTTACTTGTCCTCAAGAAACAACTCAATCTACGCAGACAAAGAGAAATGCATAGCAGCTATACTAATGGCATAGACAACAACTCTTGTGATTCAGATACCCAATTACCATTTTCAAAATAGGATTGCAAGGTCATTAGGCCAAAATAGAACATAATGAGATACTTGGCAATCTAGCTATGACAAGCTAAGGAGCATCAACCGTCCACAATTGTTGGTATAGTCATATGTTACTCAAGTAGCGCAAATGCCCTCACTAAAAAGAATTCCATCATACTCACACAAAAAGCATTTAGAATTCAGGAACTGAGGAAGCGTTCTCACTCTCACAATTAAAATTCATGCATACTGACTGACACCATAAGTTTGCCTCTATAGTCATCTTCTGGCTTGGTGATAAAATGGATTTGGATCACTTTAGGACTTAAGGGGTTGTAACATAGGTTAAGGGGCTTTGGTAGGACATTTTAAATAGTGATCAAAAGCTATCCTTGAACCATGTTTACCAACACTTTTTGCTTTCATAATCCAACCTTATTCAATAAATCCACCCTTATTCTCCTGTTTTAAACTTTTCTCAAGTGCTTTCTTTCCATTTTCAGCTGTGCTTTATTTCTGAACTCAATTCTTGCTACTTCTTCTCAATTTAAGGAACTTTCATTTTTTTTCTTTTTCTTCACTCGACTCATGATTTTTTCATTTCATTTTTTATTCCCCAATGAACCACCTCATTGTCATTAGTTTACCATAATAAGGGTCACCCTTAACTTAGGCTTTTAGCCTGAGATGTGTACACAATATCTATTCCTTAAACCAGGGCCATAACTTGTAGCCACCCTCAACTTAGGCTTTTAGGCTCAATTAAGGTTCACATGTTCAAGGATAGACCAGGGCCAATATCATGGTATTTCATCAGGCAATGTCATGTTAGCAAAGTGCCAAGAAATAAGGAGTACATAAGAAGCTCAAAAATTAGGAATAAGGGATTCTCTCACTCATTTGGTGGGTCATTTAGGCTGAAAGTGGGTTCACTCAAACAACAAATGCCTAAGATCCCTTCCATATGAACCATATCACCAAACCAATCTTAGCATACTAAGGCAAGTTCTGAGTCCATAAAAGATGCGTGAATGCAACAAAATAAGCTCACAACACACATGACATTGCATCACAATCAAGTGTAGACTTACAGGTCATGCTTTCAGCCTCATCTTACCTTTACAATATCAGAACAAACATTACCAGATACTGAAAATGTATGAATGCATCAACAACCACAATCTCAAAATTTTTGAGGCTACTCAATTTGTTTTCAAAAATTTAAAACGCAATTAAATACTATGTATATGCCAACAGATAACATTGTTATGAATTTACACCCTATCTATACTACCTAAACATGCCGATTCAACGAAAAATTTAACATCCACAAGGAAAAAGTATCACGGAAAAAAACCTTGGGATTAAAAATAGGGGAAGTTATGGACTCGAGGTTACTCAGACTTCACCTTAATCCATAACTTCCTCCACCCCACCAAAATACGATACTTTGTCCTCAAAGTAAAAATAAGAACGAAAACAAAACACGATAATATAGAAATATATACATACATACAGTAAAAACCACAAACTAACATCTAAAATATAAGTAAAAATAACATCCAACATAACAAATATTTAAACACATCCAAAAACTAACATAATAAAGAGATCATCTAATAAAAGAACAAAGTATCCATCATGAAAAAATAAGAACTATGGTCAAAAGAAGTCAAATATCAATGTGCCTCAAGCACTGGTCTTTGGCCAATCTGTGGGTCTTGGGGCACCAACTTCTCCTCCGAAATTCGTGAGTTACCCTCTCTATGTGGAGTGTACTGCTCCCGATCTCTCTGAATAACCACCAACAATAGCGAATCCTCCACCACCTCCTCGAGTATGGGTTCCTCCTCTGTTCTCGACCAATTCTGAAGGCTTTGGATTAGCATCATACTCAAGGGGCCTCTTCCTATGGACGTCCAGACGGTCAGCTAGCCAATTAAATGCCTCATCGCCTGCTGGTGTCACCTCTGGGACTGCAACAGGAGCTGCTAACATCTATAATTATTCGACCTTAAACTTGGCCAAATACTTAGTCACATCGCTCATGTCAGCAAGCTGAGCTCCCTTAAGTCTCCGTTGGACTCTCGCCTTGAAGGCATCTACTCGGGCATGCACCACCCTAACTCTCTCATGTACAAGATCACGGGCAAATGCCTTCATCCCTCCTTAGAATCCTATACAGTGTGGTCAACTCAAGGTCTGACCTATGCAGATAGAGGATGTAGTCTGGACTCTGCCATAGCCACTCTGAATAATAATGCCTACAAAGAAACAGTAGAAGTAAAAGAATCAACTTTTAATGAAGCTGTTATTGGTGTCGAAGTACTGGAGAATGGTATGGACTCGATCTCCACAGCTAGCATAGGCTCAGAAGCAATTGAGGTAGTGCCAGTAGCAGCTGGAGTGTAATCTGAGTTGGAGGCTCTACTGGGAATGGCTCTGAAACAGGAGGAGGAACTGCTCTCTCTAGGGCAACAGGGTTCTCGTCAGCCATGATCAGACTGGATCCATTATGTGCAATGCCTCTATATAAGAGTCCAAGTGGAGAGAGACTAATACCCCAGCTACCTTGCACAACTTATTAATCAAAATTGGGAATGGAAAGGCCTGTTGTAAGGTTCTGCCGACTCATGTATCTATTCAGCCATAACCCGAGCCCAGTCAGTTTCGTACCCCACCAAGATGCAAGCCAACAAAACAACACTTTCCAATGTGATCACATTATCCATGAAAGTGGATCTAATGCGCCATCGAATAATGGTCCAAAAAACTTTTCCCTAAACGAGAGATGGGCCTTCAGAATCTACTCTGTGTGGTTCGTAACCCATATTGTCTCAACACCTTCTTCACAAATTTGACTTGCTATCCACTTGATGAATTTTGTTCTTATCTCGGCATCCTTCTGATTCATGGCCTTTCTCATATCTGCAATGCTATGATCATACTTCGCCATGGAATGTGGCGTTCTGTAGCTTGGCCTGAATTGCACTCTCTGAATGGTTTTCTTTGAGATATCAACAACCTTCCCTCTGACCAGGAATTCATTCAATCGCGGCTATTCGTTGGGCATTTTGGTCCTCGGCAGATATCTAAGAATAGTAGCATAGTAGACGACATAAAACTCTTTAACCATATAAGGGGCATACTTCCCCAGTACATGTGATAGCCAACCTAGTCCATGTCGCTCAATTTTAGCCTCTAACCCTGGCACACTGCTTAGCCCAGTATCATTTACTCTAGCCTCCTCGTGGAATCTCCTCACTGGTCTCCCTTGGTTTTTAATATCTAGTCCTTGTCCATAGATCTCTTTCATCCCTGGGACAGACCATCTCGTGTTTTGTGGGTCTGTGGAGTTGACTGTGTAAGCAGACTCGGCTGGTTGTGGGAGAGAAATATCCTTATGCTGAGCTTGAGATACCTAAAGGGACTTGGACTTAGAAAGTGAGACATCATCATCTGACCTATCTCCATTGCCCTCCTCTTCAGACTGAGAGGGACTAGTAGCTTCCATTGGTACTTGTGTAGTATGGGCTCGAGTCTGAGGCACATTTGCCTCAGGATTTATCTGGACTCTATGGACTTCCAAAGAGCCCTTTAGATGTTTCATCATCAGAGGGGTCATCCCTTAATTGTCTCCTTTGAGCTTTAGTAGCCTTTTTTCCAGTTTTTGGATCCATATCACCTGAAGAGTCCACCCATAAATATAATTTGAGCACCATATTGTTTGAAACAGATAGAAACCAGAAAGAAGAATAAACAAAGAGTAACAAAACCAATATAAGAAAACATTAACACAGTGACTGAATTAGTTACAGGTTTGCAGGTACGAGGTACAGTTACAACTCGTAGGGTGACCTATGAGTCGTGTTATGGCCTCATAGACCATAACTTTCTGAAAACTTATAACACTAAATCTCGGAACGAATCATAGGTATGACTCATAGTAGGACCTATGAGCCGTAGTCTATCTCATACCAGTTTCTAGTGTTCAAACAAAAAATAATAGAATGCCAACGAGTTCCCCACTATGACTCGTAGTGAGCATCATGATTCGTAGATGGGTCCCATATGGCATATGTCAAGGACCTGTAGGTTCCTGCTACTTCCTACGAGGGGCCTCTACATCTCGTAGGACTATCTACAAGTCATAGGGAACCCTCATAACAGAAATACAATAGGTACCAGTGGTGTCCTCAATCATTACCACAAGAACCACACTTCATTCAATCCCAAGCAAACAACAATGGAGCAAGTTTTTACACATAGAGTAAGCCCAAAGATGTATCCAAAACCTAAACTTGATCACCCAAAGCTAAACTCATCCCAAAAATATCTATTTAGGCCCACCACCATTAAACAATATTTCCCAATCTCAATCAAGAAGTACCTAAAAACAATCAATCCCTAAACTCACAACAAGCAACATCAATGCAGAAACGAGGGAGTTATAACAGTGTTTGAAACAAACCTACACAAGGGCATCTTAATTGATCATTTTGACACACCAACTTACGCCCCAATTTCAAATCTGCCAGGGACCCTATGCTAACCAAATATCATATAACCACTTCACAACATGATTAACAATCAGATAAGGCAAGCTTTCCATCACTACATAGTCCAACAAGAATTCTATAACAATTTTAGAAGAATAACAGGGAAATTTGAATTAGCAATCCTAGTTCTCACATTTAGACAAACATTCACTCAAAGGGATATACACTATCATCCCTATGCACACTATCACCAAACAATCTAAGGAAAATAATAAAATTTTTGTGCAATATTTAGCCACGAACATACATTGAGAGAAGACGAATGATATTTGGGCAAAGTGTTACAAAAGAGAGGAGACGAGACCCTACTTGTAGTGCTTACAAAAACAATGGTTGGAAAATGATGTGGTAACCGAAAAAGTAAATTAGAAAAATAAAAGGGGGAAAGTATCGGGTAATCCATTGATCTTAGGGTTGGGAAATGGATTTTAGGGTCAAATTTATTGACCCCTTTTTAAATGAAATCGGGTCGGCTTTTCAAAAGCTACAGGTCGGTGCTACAAAACCTCGACAACGAGTCATGGAGTGTCCGATGACTCATAGGTCCTGGCCTCGTAGTAGGCCCAACAGTTGCAAGAATTAAGAATTCATACTTGGGCACTGCCAACTTCTCTTACGACTCATAGAGGACTATAATAATAGTAAAGTTGGCTCGTAGTGTATGTGCCAACTTCTTATACTCACTGGTTCCCTTTAAGAGGCATGACTAAGAATCATAGTGGTGACTACTACTCGTAGGCCTGCTCATAGAGGTTGCTTCTAGTGTTATTATCTTCAAATCCTCAGTTCTTGATTGGCTTGAGGGCCTTAAGGAACTTGAGGAGCTGAAGGAACTTTGTCCTCATTAGCATTGACTCCCCTCGGAAATGGAGCAAATTGTGGAGGCATTTTCTAATAATGTTGAAGGACAAGCATTAGGGAATAAGATTCTTGAAGGCACGACATAGATCACAAAAGAAGTAAAGATTCCCTAAATGTCTCATAGTAACTCACTCATGGATGTGGCATGCTTCAAACCAATAAACAAGACGCTACTAGATACGTCTTGTTGGACTCTCTATGATGCTTTCAAACTCTATACTCCAATACCAAGTTTGTCAAGACCCAAACCTAGGGTCTAACCAAGATACGACTAATAGACACTCGAAGGCGCTCCATCAAGCCTGTTTTTCAGGTCATAAACATATATAGGGTAAAATAAGCAATTCGTAAGAGAGTAGCAAATTATACCATGGTATTAGACAAATGAAGTCATAGTTTTGCCTAAAGGGGAATTAGAACATCATAAGTCCAATTCATGCCTTTATATCACAAAATCTTGGCGAGGTCTCGAACATGATATTAGATCATCTCAAGATAAAGTAACAATGAAATCATGAAGTCTCAACATATGAAAGAATAACATGAGCAAAGCTTATCCCTGAAGCATGTGAACTCACTAATAATCTTCAATGAGCAATCCAAAGTCTATCCAAGAAGTGAAGGAATAGTCTCATCGTCGCCCATCCCCACACAGTTACATCATGTAGGCAAAGAGTACACATTAGTACATGGAATGTACTAAGTATATTGGTATGTCATGCATCAAGGTAATATCATAACATAATATCAATATGCATAATAATAGCAATACAATAAGTACAAAATATGTATGAGTAATACATTTTCAAAACCATGAATGGAAATATCGAAAAATCTTTCATAACCTAGCTTAAATATATGGGAATAAGACCATAACTATTAATAAGATCATGTAAACCATTACATGGAATCTCATATTCCCTCTTTACCAAATGAAACAAGAGTCAACTTTGCAAAAGTAGACTCGATCTCATCCTATAGGCTCTACCCTAGCCCGGTGAGAATCACATGAACATAAAGACCCCACCCTTTAGGATTAACCCAAAAATGGTGAGTATCAAATAAACATAATGCTATATGGAAACATTATCTAGCCTTAGAGTGGAACATATCTATGAGACTTGAGGATTTATATAAGGACCCTTGGGGATAGTTGACCTCACACACGCTCATCTATTGCTAAGTAAAATCCCACGAAATACATAATAAAGCATATATATAGATTTAAACATACTTCATACTTTATGAAATCATACGATCTCTCACAACCCAAGCCTAGAGCCTAGATATGACGGACAAATGGGAAACATGTAGGAACCCCAAACAAGCCTCATAGCATATCATTACACATCTTTAGTCACGAAAGCAATTAGAATAACAACAAGAGGTAAATGTAAACAAGGGGAATTTGGGACTAAGGATAAACCTCCATATCATAAAAATCAAGAGTCAATATAGTCAAGCTCAAAGCATAGATACATAACATGTCCAACAACACCTCAACTACATAGATAAAAGCTGGGGCCATAACAAAGCAACTGGGCTCACCCTCATAGTCAATACATAAGTCGAAGAGAAAAAGTTTTAATACATAGCAATAGATCATAAGTAACATCCCCATAAAGGAGGACTAACTAACAAGCTTGATAGAGGTCATACTACCCACGTAGAGAAGGATGATCAAGCGGTACACCGGTTCCTACAAGGTGACATCATCTGGGCATAGAGTATGCATTAGTACATTTGAATGAACTAAGTATGTATGATGCAATGAAAGAAGAGGTAATTCTCACAGACAAAATGCATAATCATAAGCAATGAATAACATACTAACAATATGGCTGGCAAGTATGAATGATGCTTCAAGTAAAACCATGCTTATATAGATCATAATATGAGTGTAAAAAATGACCATTTTTGTACAAGCTAAGGACTACCACCCCCTTAGATAGGCGCATGATGTACGAACCCCTTCATAAGGTTGATGGAGAACAAACCCCCCCACCGAGGTTGATGGAGTACAAACCCCCCCAACGAGGTTGACAGAGTACAGATCCCCCCACCCCTCCCATCAAGGTTGATGGGTACCAACCCCTAACAAGGTTGCATGGGCCTACCACCCCTAGAGCTAGGCGACCAACGTACCAACCCCGTGATAGGTTACCCGGACCTAGAACTACCCGAGCTAGGCTTGGCCATCCACACATATGTACAGATATGTATGTATACATATGTACACATATATGTGTGTATATATAC
>JAOTQR010095892.1:0-30717 GCA_025774065.1 Solanum ossicruentum | reverse complement strand
ATAGGTATGATAATGGTACTGATGAGATGATAAAGGTCCAAACATATAAGATCAGTGCATGGTTGGCCCCTATGATCGGGATCCCTGGTCCCTCAGGAGGGAGCAATCATTAAAAAGAAGGAGATGGATAGATCGATGAGATTTTGTTTTGGATTTATTAGTAGCAACCGAATGCCATCACAAAATGAGTCAATATTTCAATCCTCCAAAGCAGCATTAGTTGGGTGTATCATGGATTGCCGAAAGTTGAACTTTGGTGCAAATAATTTTCCCAGAGATCCTCACTAAGGAGAAGCAAGTGCATACCTCACTACCATTCCCTAACTTTATTATAGCCTTGTTCAAGCAAGATGGAGTTCCTGGAAACACAAAGACTGACATAGAGTTACTCCATGTCATGACCCAAAATAGATTGCAACTAAAGAAAGATAAATAAAGCACAAATAAACTCAAAAGATATAAGAAATCTCTCAAAACCTGGAGTCATGAGTACAAGAGCATCTAAAATGTCATTGAAGAGGACCCAAAGATTTGATACATGGTCTGAGATATAAAAAAATAAATGTGGACCCAAAGATCAATGATGACTCAAAATCTGAGTGTCACCATTGAGATCTAGATGGTATCAATAATACTTGGATGGAATGATCAACTACCCTATCCTGAACCCTGTGCACGATTTGCAGGAAGGAAACCAAGTATAGGTAAGTACACTAAAATGTACCTAGTATGTTTAACCTACTGGGTAAAAGAAATCAAACAAGCATGTAATAATGTAAAGACCTTGCACCTACATCAAAAGGGTTAGTATACAATATAATATGATCACAAAGAATAATAAGTAGAGATGATGAAAAAAATCATTGATATAATGTAATACTTTGTATAAATGCAATGGCATCATAGGCCATGTATAAAATGAAATGTTAACCATTGCAGGGCCGATGTACACATCTATCTAGACGAAGCTACAAGATAGAACCTGAGGGCGTCATGAGCCGTGTATGCATAATCACGACCATCACAGGGATGGGGTACATATTTATCAAGCTGAGCCACAAAACAAAACCCGAGGGTTGATCAGGCTATGTATTGAAATATCTCAAGATTTCGTAGGTTTGAAGATAATTACCTCAAAGCATCACAGGCCTCAAAAGTAAGTGACTCGAGGCATCGCAAACCTCAAGTAGAGTAGATATAATGTAAAATATGTGCAGGCTATATGCCACTGTATAATTATGAAATGTGCATGTCAATGCCTTTATACAAGTGCAAAACTATGTGCTCACTAATGCAACAATTGAGTATAAGATATGTGCATACCAATGCAACTAGTCAATATAAACTATGTACATACCAATGAAACAATGAAGTATAAGATATGTGCATACTAATGAAACTAGTCAATATAAGATATATGCATACCACTGCGATAGTCAATATAAGATATATGCATACCAATGCAATAACACAAGTATAAGTTATGATAGCAAGATATATAACGCTAAGTGGATACCATGGCCATAATTTCATAAAATCTTGCCAGAGTATATCAACTAATACAACAATACCATCAACAGGTCTCTCATCATCACCCTATCATTTATCTTCCTATTGTCAAAGAAGTCAAACTCCCCAAGTCACCATGATAGTATTATTAGCCACTAATACATGAACAATATCCCCAATTTATCCCTTAACTCCTCAAATAGTCTTATAGGTCTCATATTATCACAATACTATACAAAACATCATAAGTCTCATAATATCATAATGAATTCCAAAGTTATCTCAATTCTCATGATTTTATCTCCTCTTATCAATAGGATCACTGTTTACCCAATACTTGACATAACTGTCACATTTCCAAATCTATAAAGATGGACAAGTACTTAATGCCCTCAAGGCTCGAGAGAACCAATATACAACCAGTACTTACTATGCATATGACTATGAAAACTACACATTAGTGATAAGTTCATACAAGATATAGTGATAAAAGATCAAAATAGGTAGCACCAAAACTTACATACCGGACTTGGTTGTTGAGGCCATAACTATTTATAGACAAGATGCAACTAAATCATATATAATAAGTCTACAAAACCTCTATATGATAACATAGGTCGGGACAAGCCCTTCCTTACTTCAAAGTATGACACAACACCAAAAAGCATATTCTACAGACTCAGTAAGCCCCGGATCAACTCGGATCTCACCTGAAATGCTGCACATGTGCTTCATAAAGTCTCATAATTGTAATTTCCATATATCTCAAAATTCGTGCGTGATTTAAAAAATTCTTCTTCATATTCTTGATCAGGGGAAAAATTGAGTGGAAAATGGATATAACCTGGATGTTAGAAGACCCATAGCGAAAAATAATTTTTGCTAATTTTATGACTTCCTATGGCTATCCATGCCTAGGGTGTGATGCGCCTAAGGCGTGCCACTGTGTATTTTGAACTCTGTATCTAGTCCTTGTTGCGCCAAGGTTATGGACCAGTGTAAAATTTTCATTAGTTTTTGTATTTCGTCCAAGGGCATTGGTGTAATATCCTCATGCCCATTTAAACGTGAAATCTTCCATACTTAGTTATTTTATAACTATATATCTCACAAAACCTTCTCAAAAATCACTCCAAGACTTCATTAAATCTCTCATCCAAATTCAAGGATTTCAAGCTCAATTTGGCATTGAAGGACCCAATCCAAAGCTTCATGTTTCCTTCAAGCTCATCTCAACAAAATTAAGTTTAAGGTATGTGGTCTTCATCCATTGGTCCTTTTCACCCATGGAGCCCAACCTTCTCTTTTTATGAAAATTGCATGATTTCAAGTTGTATTACTTATGAGTATCTCTTATTATGGATTTTGAATGAAATTTATGTTGGAATTTTATCAAGTATTGTTGATTATGCATCAATATCTAATTTAAGTTTATACTATGAGTTAATTTTTCTCTATTGAGGTTATGCATGATTTGAGCTATGAAAACCATGAACAATGGTGAACTTTTGATATAGATTTCATGATACGCAAATTAGGGTTTTATTACAATATTGGTGCGCTGATTTTGAATTGATTTCACTCATCTTATTTACTCTTGAGTTGCATGATTTTGAACAAGTACCATGAACCCACCATGTGTTCGATGATATTACAAAGCAAGAATTCTCAAGCTGTTTACATGACTTACAAGTCAAGCGACTTCGTGATGATTAATAGCTTTCAAACATGTATTAAATTCATGAAAATTATCTATGACCTTACAAATATCAAGTTGTGCCCTATTTCAATATTTTTGACCTCTTGTGAGTAATTCATGTTAATGTAAGGGTTCATTGTTATTACTCTCATGTTTCAAGTTAGGCTCACCACTAGAGGTCAACATGTTAGAAGATCTACTCATGTCATGTTTCATGTCTCTTACAAGTTATTAAACTTATGATATTTCAAGTATACCGTGGTATTAAACTTAGCACCAATTGAGTACTTTAGATGGGGGCTCTACCCAAGGGGTCCTTACATAAAGTCTTTAGTCTCTAGACTATGTGCCAATATAGGATTATACTTTCTATTGCTATACTAGTTGATCCATCTAGTTCACTCTATCATGTTTGGTTTGCCTTAGCAAGTAGACCATAAATCAATGGGGGTTGTCATGCCTAATCACCTATACCAAGGGGGTACCATGCCTTGGATTCCAAGTTGTAGGTACTTAGTCTATGTTGGTTAAGGTCTCCTCCCACATTTGTATGATATATTATGCAACTTAAATTCTTTACATGCATGTTTTATTCCAAGCATTGATCATAAATGCCATACTATGATTGTATCTATTGCCTATATATGTGCATTATGAATATGATAGATTATATCTTTTTCGCGTTGCATCCCGCATACTTAGTACATTCAAACGTCCAAACACATACTCTATGCCTACATCATATCACCCTATTGGAACCGGAGCTCTTTTTGATCGTACTCCTTCATGTGGCTAGTTCGATACATCGAGAAAGCTTTGGTGAGTCCTTAATTTCGAGGACAATATCTACTTATTTTATGTTATGTTTGAGTTTCCTTCTTTATATTGAATACTTATTATTATGAGGGTGAGCTCGGGGAGTGTCTTGGCCCTGTCCTATTTCTAAATTAGAGGTGTTGTTAGATACTCTTTATATATATGCTTTGAGCTTGACTCTTTACGCTTTTATGATTATCAAAGACTTCCCTTAGTCCCATTTTCCCCTTTTATACTTGAACCTTGTTTATGTTTATTTTTGCTTCCATAACCAAAGATGTGAGCATGTTACGATCATGAGGCTTGTTTAGGTTGTCTTCAGACTTCTTATTCACTGTGTCATGTCTACACCCTAGGCTTGGGTCGTGATAAGTTTTGTATCAAAGTACTAGGTTGTTAATCGTCCTTAGAAATCCAATACACCACATCAATTAAAGTCTTATTCATGGTTGTGAAGTGCGCCACAACTATGAGTCGGAGGCTATGAGGCGTTTTATGAAATGTTCTACTTTTTCTTGAACTGTATCATGCTTTAGCAGTAAGAATAAGGCTTTTCCTCTAATAAATGCTATTAGATCTTGTAGATCATTCCAATACCAAGAGGATGAATAAGGAGAGCCCGTACACCTGAGGAGCAATTGGCCCCTCTCGCTCCTCAAGATGGAGGGGTAGCCCAAGATGAGTTCCGAGATGCTATCACAATGTTGGCCCATTCTATGATCAACCAATTGAACCAAGGGGCCCAATCTCGTCATGCTCATACTCTAGTCTTGAGGGTAAGGGACTTCACAAAAATGAATCCTACAAATTTTCATAGGTCCAAGGCAGAGGAAGATCCCCAAGAGTTCATCGATAACATGTATAAGGTGCTATTTATCATGGGGGTAAATTTGGAGGGAAAATCAGAGTTGGTGGCCTACTAACTCAAAGGTGTGGCTCAAATTTGGTTTACTCAATGGATGTTGGAGAAGGGAAATAATAATGCGATTCCTAGTTCAAAGCTGCCTTCCTCAATCGATTCTTCCCTATTGAGTTGAGGGAGTCTAAGATGATGGAGTTAATGAATATTAAGAAAGGTTCTATGAGTGTGAGGGAGTATGTTCTCAAGGTCAACAAGCTCTCTAAATATGCTCCTCAATTATTGTTGAACCTAGATCAAGGATGAATAAGTTTTTGTTGGGAGTATCTGACTTGGTTAATCAAGAGTGTCATACTGCCATGTTAGTGAGTGATATGGACTTGTCTCATCTCATGACTTATGTTGAGTAACATAAGGGGGAAAATCTTAGAAAGAGGAGAAGTGGGAAGTCCAATAGGGCTTGGTTTGAGAGTAGTTCCCAAGGAGCCGAGGTTGGCCGATTTCATCAAGGTCACAAGTTTCATGGTTAAGGGTCCTCCAATGCTCCTAACAAGAGATTTGCCAATGATGGGCTGTCTAACCCAAGGTTTCAAGGTGTAAATGGTGGGATGACAAATCGCAAGTGCCAAAGGTCTGGGAGAAACCACTATGGTTCTTATTCGAGGAATTCTAATGCTACTTTGGTTGTGGTGAAATGGGTTACAAGGTTGTTGATTGTCCTCATGCTCAAAATGAAGGTAGGTATGGTCATCCAGAAGGCCAAGGTGCTAACATGATCAAAAGGGTAAATGGAGGCCAACAAGTGGGTGCCCCAAGGAAAAATAGGTTTTATGCTCTCCAAGGAAGACAAGGAGTTGATGAGGTGCTCAATGTTGTTGCCGGTATGTTAAAGGTTTTTAATTATAATGTGTATGCATTGATAAATCTGGGTGCCAATCTTTCTTTGATTACTCCTTTATTGTAAAAAATCATCATGTGTGTCCAATTGTTGTATGAACCATATGAAGTTTCTACCCCCCCTTTGTGAGTCCACTGTTGCTAAAAGAGTCTATAGAAATTGTCCCGTGTTCATATTGCATAAAGTCTTACCTTGGGATTTTGTTGAACTTGACATGGTAGATTTTGATATTATTCTTGGGATGGATTGGTTAAATACATATTATGCTTCCAATGATTGTAGGACCTATAGGGTGAAATTGCAATTCCCTAATGAGCCCATACTTGAGTAGGAAAATCATAATATGGTGGTCAAGAGTAGGTTCATTTCTTGTCTCAAAGCCCAAATGTTGATTTCTAAGGGTTGCCTTTATAATTTTGTAAGGGTTAGGGATGTTGAGTCTAAAGCCCTTCCTATTGAGTCAATTTCGGCGGTCAATGAATTTCTTGATGTCTTTCCCGATGAGCTTCCCGTTGTTCCTCTAGAAAGGAAAATAGACTTTGGTATAACCTCCTTTCTGATACACAATTCATTCCTATTCCCCCTTACCTTATGGCTCCAATGGAGTTGAAGGGGTTAAAGGATCAATTGAAGGATTTGTTGGGAAAGGGTTTCATAAGGCCTAGCAAGTCAACTTAGGGTGCATTGGTGTTCTACAAAGAAAAAGGATGGTTCCCTTAGAATGTGCATTGATTACCAACAACTTAATAGGGTCATCATAAAAAACAAGTACCCTTTATCAAGGATAGATGACCGTTTTGATCAACTTCAAGGGGCTAGTCACCTTTGTAAGATTGATCTTCGGTTCGGATACCACCAAGTAATAGTGAGGGAGTGTGATATTCTCAAAAAGACCTTTTAGACTAAGTATGGGTACTTTGAATTTGTGGTAATGTCTTTTGTCTTAACTAATGCACTGCCTATATTCTCATGAATAGGGTCCTTAAACCTTGCCTTGATATGTTTGTGGTGGTCTTTATTAATGATATCCTGATCTATTCTCGGAGTGAAGAGGATCATGTGAATCATTTGAGGGTGGTGTAAATCTTAAGAGATGAGAGCTTGTTTGCTAAATATGAAAAGTGTGAGTTTTGGTTGAAAGAGATTACATTTTCAGGGCATGTGGTATTGGGTGATGGCATTAAGGTGTATCCTAAGAAGTCGAGGTGATAAGAAATTAGCCTAGGCCCTTGACTCGGATGAACGTTAGAAGTTTCTTGGGTTTAGTAGGTTACTATCGGAAGTTTGTGAATGGGTTTTCTTCTATTTCTTCCACTATGAGAAAGTTGACTCAAAAGAAGGAAAATTTGTTTGTATCAATGATTGTGAAAAGAGCTTTCAAACCTTGGAAAAGACAAGCTTATCTCCTCTCCTATTTTGGCCTTACCGGAAAGGTTAGAAGGGTTTGTAGTTTATTGGTATGCTATAAAGATTGGTTTAGGGTGTGTGTTGATGCAAACTTGCAAGGTTATAACATATGCCTCTAGACAACATAAGGTGCATAAGAAAAATTATCCCACCTATGATCTTAAACTAGCGGCCCTGGTGTTTGCTTTGAAAATTTGGTGTTATTATTTTTATGGGTTTTATGTTGATATGTTTATCGACCATAAGAGTCTCCAATAAGTGTTGACACAAAAAGATCTTAACTTGAGGCTAAGAAGGTGGTTATAACTCCATAAGGATTATGACATGAGTGTGCACTATCATCCCAGGAAAGCTAATGTCTTGGCTGATGCTCTAAGTAGAGTGTCCATGCGTAGCCTACCTCATATTGATGTTGGTGACAAGGAGATGGCTAGAGAAGTTCACCGGTTGGCTGGGTTGAAGTTAGGTTTGGTGAAGTTAAAAATGGTGGTATAGTGGTGGTTAATGGTTCCAAATCTTCTCTGATTGAGGAGGTCAAGTCAAAACATGACCTTGATCCCGCCTTGCTAGAGTTGAAGGCCTTGGTAAGAGATGGTTAAGAGAAGCTTTTATCTCAAGGGGGAGATGGTACCCTTAAGTACCAAGGTAGGTTGTGTGTGCGTAATGTTGATGACTTGAGGGAGTTGATTTTGAAAGAGGCTCATAATTCATCCTATTCCATTAACCTTGAGTCCACAAAAATGTATAGAGATTTGAGAGAGGTGTATTTGTGGGATGGTATGAAGAGAGATAATGTATGTTTGTAGCTGGGTGTCACAATTGTCAACTAGTGAAAGTCAAACACAAAAGACCGGATGGCCTAGCCCAAGACATAGAAATCTCTACTTGGAAGTGGGAAGAGATCAACATAGATTTGTGGTTGGTTTGCCCAAGACTAGGAGACATTTTGATTCCATTAGGGTTATTGCTGATAGAATGATGAAGTGGGTCACTTTCTACCGGTTAAGACAACTTATGATGCTGAAGATTATGCCAAATTTTATATTCATGAGTTGGTTAGATTGCATGGCGTACCCTTGTCTATTATTTTGGATCGTAGTGCTCAATTCACTTCATATTTTTGGAGATCTTTCCAAAAGGGTCTTGGTACCAAGGTTAATCTTAGCACGACTTTTCATCCTCAAAAGGATGGCCAAGCCAAAAGGACTATTCAAACTCCTGAGGATATGCTTAAGGCTTGCATTTTGGAGTTTAAAGGTAGTTGGGATGAACATCATTTACTTATTGAATTTTCTTACAGTAATAACTACCACTCTAGTATTGGCATGGCTCCCTATGAAGCTCTATATGGTAGGCATTATAGATACCCGTTGGGTGGTTTGATGTGGGGGAGATGGATTTATTAGGCCCAGATTTGGTTATGGAAGCTTTGGAGAAGGTGAGGTACATAAGGGAAAGATTCACGATGGCTAAAAGTAGACAAAAGTCATATTTTGATGATTAGGTTTACTTGAAGGTCTCATTCATGAAAGGTGTTGTACGGTTTGGAAAGAAAGGTAAATTCAGCACAATGTTTTTAGGACCATATAGAATCTTGAGTAGAGTTGGTAAGGTTGCATATGAATTGGAGTTGCCTATGGAGATCGATATGGTTCATCTGGTCTTCCATGTATCTTTGTTGAGGAGATGTGTTGGTGACCTAAGTGCCATAGTGCCCTTAGAAGTTATGGGTGTTGTGGAGGATAATTTGACCTATGAGGAGGTACCTGTTGATATATTGGATAAACAAGTGAAAAGGTTGAGAAACAAAGATGTAGCATCCGTTAAGGTCCTTTGGAGGAATCAACAAGTTGAAAGTGCCACATGGGAAGCCGAGGTTGACATGAAAAGCAATACCCATACCTCTTCCACTCTACTCAAGTCGAAGGTAATAAATTGTGTCCTATGTTTGAATTCAAGTCTTTAGTTTGAGCCATCATGTCATTTTTGCATATACTCATGTTCATGGTAACAAGTTTAAAGTGATTTTTGATATTCATGTTGTCACTTTTGAGAATGATGTTTAAGAACGTTTATTTCATTCATGTCAGGCTGAAAACTCCATAATTACTTTTCTTATGCAGTTACTTTGACATTCGGGGATGAATGTTCCCAAGGGAGAGATACTGAAATGCCACACATGTGCTTTGAAAAGCCTGATAATCATAATCTCCATATATCTCAAAATTCGTGCATGATTTTGAAAATCTGATTTCATATTTTTGATCATGGGGAAAAATTGAGTGGAAAATGGGTATAATCGGATTTTAGAAGCCTGTAGCGAAAAATAATTTTTGCTAATTTTATGATTTCCAGTGGTTGTCTGCACCCAGTACGTAATGCACCTGGGGCATGCCATTGTGCATTTTGAACTGCGCATCTGGTACTCTTCGCGCTTGGGGCATGTACCAGTGTAAAATTTTCCTTGGTTTCCTTATTTCATCCAAGGGCATTGGTATAATAGCCTCATGCTCATTTAAACGTGTAATCTCCCATACTTAGCCATTTTTCAACTCTATATCTCACAAAATACTCTCAAAAACCTCACGAAGTCTTTATTAAATCTCTCATCCACATTCAAGGATTTCAAGCTCAATTTTGGAACTCTAGGACCCAATCCAAGCTTCAAGTTTCCTTCAAGTTCATCTCAAGAAAACCCAAGTTTAAGGTATGTGGTGTTCATCCATGGGTCCTTTTCACCCATGGAGCCCAACCTTCTCTTTTTATGAAAATTTCATTACTTCAAGTTGTATGACTTATGTTATATCTTATTATGGATTTTGAATGAAAGTTATGTTAGGGTTTTATCAAGTATTGTTGATTATGCATGAATGTTTAATTTAAGCTTATACTATGAGATGATTCATATTTATTGAGGTTATGCATGATTTGAGCTTTGAAAACCATGCACTATAGGGAACATTGGATATGGATTTCATGATACCCAAATTGGGGTTTTATTACAATGTTGGTGGGTTAATTTTGAATTGAATTTACTCAGCTTGTTTACTCTTGAGTTGCATGATTTTGAACAAGTACCATGAACCCACCATGTGTTCGATGAAATGACATGACAAGAGTTCCCAAGTTGTTTATATGATTTACAAGTCAAGTTACTTCATGATGATTACAGGCTTTCAAGCATGTATTGAATTTATGAAAATTATCTATGACCTTACAAGTACTAAGTTATGCCCTATTTCAGGATTTTTGACCTTTTGTGAGCCATTCATGTTAATGCAATGATTCATTGTTATTACTCTCATGATTCAAGTTAGGTTCACCATTAGAGGTCAACATATTTAAAGAGCTACTCATATCATGTTTCATGTCTCTTAAAAGTTATTAAACCTATGATTATTTCAAGTATTCTGTGGAATTAGACTTAGCACCCATTATGTACTTTAGATAGGGGCTCGGCCCAAGGGGCCCTTACATAAAGTCTTTAGACTCTAAACTATGTGCCAACATAGGATTATACTTACCCTTGCTATACTAATGGATGCATCTAGTGCACTTTGTCATGTTTGGTTTGCCTTGGCATATAGTCCACACTTCGCCGAGAGGGGGGGCATCGTGCTCGGTCATCTACACCGATGGGGTGTCATGCCTTAGATTCCAAATTGTAGCTACTTGGTCTATCTTAGTAAGGTCTCCTCCCACATTTGTATGATATATTATGCAACTTGAATGCTTTACATGTATGTTTTTTACAAGCATTTCATACTGATATTATATCTATTTCCTATATACGTGTATTTTAAATATGATGGCTTCTATCTTTATTGCATTGCATCTTGTATACTTGGTACACTCAAACATACTAATGCATACTCTATGCCTATATGATATCACCATGTAGAATAGGAGCTCCTTTTAATAATCTTCCTCTACATGACTAGTTCGGTACTTCAGAGAAAGCTTTGGTGAGTCCTCAATTTCGAGGACAATATCTACTTATTTCATGTTATGTTTGAGACTCCTTCTCTATGTTGAATACTTATTATTATGAGGCTGAGCTTGGGGAGTGTCTTGGGCCCCGTCCATTTCTAAAGTAGAGGTTTGTTTGATACTGTGTATGTATATACTTTGAGTTTGACTATTTACGCTTTTATGATTATCAAAGACTTCCCTTAGTCCTATTTTCCCCTTTTATACTTGAATCTTGTTTATGCTTATTTTTGCTTCCGCAACTAAGGATGTGTGTGTGTTATGATCAGTAGGCTTGTTTGGAGTGTGTTCAGACTTCTCTTTCGCTGTATCACGTCTAGGCCCTAGGCTTGGGTCGTGACATCACCAAAAGTAGCTGAGTGTCAAGTGTATCTACACCAAAGGACTATAGTTGGAGTACCTACACCTGGCTGCCACCCTTATGAACCAAGTGAGATCGACCTTTGCTAGGATTTTGCCCTTTGGTTGCTACCCACACATTGTGAACACTATTTTAGGGTATTCTGTAATAGATGGAGATTGTTACTCTGATGGTCATAATAAATTTTGGATCTTTGGAACTATGTACCAGTAATATAAGATAGGACAATGGTCATTTAAGATAGTACCATAATATAAGAGTCAAATGGAACTTCGACGTACAAGTTAAGAGTATAAATGCCACCATTGGCTTTACGAATAAACATGTCTCCTCATGCTAGTACTTGAAAGAGTAAAATTACAGATTTACAAATAAACACTACCACCACTATTGGAATAGAACTTGGGAAGCTTACTAGTTGATCATGACACGAGTGTTAGATTTCATGCCAAAAATATGGAATTGGACAGCCTTACATACCTTTTCATGCCACCTCGTTATCAATGCAATGTAATATCCATTTTTCCAAATATTTATCTACAATTAAGTAAGTGATGAAACTAGTATTAGTAGTAAATTGACACAAATAGGCATTTCATTCACACCCACAAATTATACCCAGGCATCAAGCCCATAAGTACCAAACCAAGGGTGTCCCGTCAACTTCTTCTCTAATTGTATTTGTAATCACACCTCGTACCATCACATACATAAAACAGCCCCTAAATATCATAATGTAGCAGGAATAATGTGATAACTTGTGGTATCTAAGCATTGTCTAATGAGTTTCTACTAACATTACACATTAAATTCTAAAATGAGCTCACAATTGAACTTAAAAAGGGACTCCCCTCCATGGATGTTCCAACATGCACAAACCACCAGCAAACCTTCCCACAAGATTACATCATGTAAAAGGGACCGTTCCAACCTCATTGACACATACACAATCCCCTAATTAACTTAAGCATAAGAGAGGGAGAAAAGTGCAGTAACTTACTTTATTTGTGAAGGATTCTTTATCTCTTAACTTATATCTTCCAAGGGCTGAACCCTCCTTCAATCCTAGATTGAGATAAGAGATAATATTCATGCACCCTAAGGGTTTTTACGGCTACTATATAAATATAGAAGGAAAAGAACGAGAACCTTTGAAATTAGATTTTTTTCTCATTTGTAAAATATATAAAAAGATCTGGTTACATTCCCTTTTAAAGGGACCAACTTTGGCCGAATTCCTTCTCAATATTCGGACACAATCTACCCAGTAGGTGATGCACCTACTCGATGTTTTAGCTTGGGCATTCATGGATCTCTGCTTATTGGGTCTTGGCTGCCCATTTTTTGCTTTTTGCTTTACTTAGGTTAGGCAAGATTTTTCAATTAAATGCTTAGTGATCTTGGGCCTTATAATATGGTCAAACATGTCTTAGTGGTGCACCAACTTGGCCCTTTAGGCTGGTCAAAAAGTCTAAGTAGGTAATGCACCTACTTCATTAATTCAAGCAAGTAACTCATTATCTTACCTCATTTTCCAAATCTTAATCTCATATACTGTGTCTTAGTGCTTCACTTTAGACTTTAAACTCAAATAATATCTTATTATCTCGAATCTAATGCTTTGGTCGAGTATAACTTGGACTCATACCCGTTGGAACATGAGGGATATCACAATGGCTCTTGATGCAATTCAAATTATTAATACTCTTACAAAAGAAGCTTAGTCCCTTACCTATGCCAGAAGTCTATGTCTAGTGTCATATAGATCGGACTAACATATAGAAAATACGGAGTGTTATAATAACTAACATCATATTCCAATCAATTTCAATCATATCATGTCATCAACTCATAATTCATTCTACATCTCACAATTATAACATAATCATGTTCAATAACTCAAATATAGTCTCAAAAGGATTATCAAACCTACCTCGATGCCAAAATCACACTGGGATAAGCTTTCAATCAACTCAAGCCTCCAAATGATCATCAAATCGCTCAACAACGATCAAAATTAGATACTATGTATCAAGAGATGCATTTGGATACCCATATTGGCATGGTATAGCTTAATGATATAATGATCAAAATTAGGGCTAAAATTCAAAGTTTCCGAATCTATACTACCTTTAAAATCAGGTTCTAAATGAAAAATGGAATCCATTGGTGAAAATTCCACTAAAATAAATTTCAAATTAATGGAAAAATCATCATTTAAAGTTTAAAGATCATAAACCAAAAATCTCCAATTTTGGACATTCAAAATCATGAAATTTAAGTCAAAATCAAGATAAAAATCATAAAAATTAATCAAAACAATGTGAGAAATACTTTTGCAAAAGATTTCTCTGAAAACTCTCTTCAAAAATCATCCCTCAAAGCTTGAAATATTTAAAATATAGTGAAAATGAGGATTTTACATTTTTAAACTGATTCAGCAAAATTGTACTTTATCAAGCTAGGCAATTTTCTGCGATTGCGGAGAAGAAAAATCCACATACCTCTGCGAAGGTAGAAGTTTGCCCGTGAAGAGGAAGAACAAAAATGGGTTGCACCAGATACCCCCACACCAGCAATTGCCAAATTTCAAAACAGACCCCCTAAGCTCATCTGAATTGAGAATTTTATAAACTTTATATGTATACATACCAGAAATAGTGATTCGGACTCAGCAGAATCATTAGAATTTGATTCCAAGGACTCCATAACAAATTTACCAATGCAAGTTAATAAAACCAGTGTAAAATTCAAAATACTAAAAATGCCCTCGGAAACTCCAAAGATTTTTATGAGACCCTTTTTTGCCATAGTTTCACCATCCGAAACTATCGGAACTATAAAAATTCTGATCCAAGCTTTTGTACTCTAAATGTTGACCAACGTTTGGTTCTAGAAAAGACTAAAATCACAACTTTGGTTCTAGAAATCTCATTTTAACTCCAAATTTAGTTCTGCAACTTCCTATAGTTTAGTTTTGACATTTTGGAACTAATGAAATCAATGGATCCCTGATCTATCCTCAAAAACTCAAGATGACACAAAAACTCACTTTTTCAACAAAATAAGCTTTCAAAAAGATAGAACTCACATTTTCAATTTTTAAAACTTAAGATTTCAGTTCTAACTATTCAAATAGTTCAAAGTAGGCCCAAAGGGACTTTAAAAAGGGAGAACTAGTAAATTTAAAAGATAATACAAAAAAATGACCAACTCATTGCACTCCAACAACATCCATAGATATCTAGAGACTTTGAGTCTGAGTTTCAAAGGGATGAAAAGGATAGGGAAAGGAAGAAGTCGATCGTAAAAACACTAGTAATTGATGTTGAGACCCTTGAATCTGATGCTGTAGAGATGACCCCAAAGGCAGGTATAACTTTTTCTTCTCCCTCGTTACCTTTTTCTTCTACTCCTCTCCCTTTTTTTGTGGCACAAGATGAGCCTTGGGCTACTAATACCACTATTTATTTGAGTATTGGATGGTGAGACAAAGTGGTCGATGTTCGAGCAACTCACATTAAGTCATCTGTGTCCAAGTTGATTGAGGCGACCACTGCCAAAGCATTGATGCCTTATATTGAGACTACAACTATGCAATGGATGTTGATTGAGGAACAAAAGGTGAGGATGTATAGGCTCGAGGTGATGATTGAGGATCATGAGAAAGAGTTGGCAAGCCTGAAAGAGAGGGTAGTTTTTGTTGAGAAAAGAGATAGTGACAGTGAAGCCAAGTCAACTATAAAAGCCGACACTGACTTTGAAGAAAGAGATGGCATATTTGAAGTAAACAAACTTGAGTGTTTTTTGGGATAGACTAGAGGAGCCATCTAGAGTCGACATAAATTCAGCTCTCGATGATGTGATAGGTATGGATGCCATGGGTTAAGGCAATAAGGAAGTCAATGTACAAACACCTCAGAGACTGATGAGGAAGAATTTGGAGTTGAGCCTAGCTATGAGGAACATGAAGAATTGTCATGGTTAGAAGGACATATCATCAAGACGGAAAATTGAGTCTCTCTAAGACACATTCATGATAGGCACATCCGGTGTACATAAGATCGAGTCTGAGAGGTCATTGACTAATCTAGGTGGTGTACCACAGGATAAGCAGATTCATGTCTCCATGACCCCTTCTTCAACTCCATCACTAAGGCATAGGTTTAGCCTTGCGCTAAGGATGGCCAACCCCCGATAATTAAGGCTAATATTCTGAGTATTAGATGGCTAACAAAAGTGGTTGATGTTTGTTCTACTCGAGTTGAGTCATCTATGCCCAATTTGATTGAGATGGCCACCACCAAAGCATTGAGCCCTCATATTGAGGCTGCAACCAAGCAATGGGAGTTGAAGGAGGAATAAAAGCTGAAGATCGATAGGCTTGTGGTGATGATTGAGGATCATGAGAAAGACTTTGAAAAAGAGGGTAGTTTCTATAGAAAAAAGAGATGGTGGTTGTGAAGGCACGTCATTTATAAAAGCTGACAATGACTTTGAAGAAAGAGATGACATCCCTGAAGTCCACAAACTTGAGTTCTTTTTGGGATGGACTAGAGGACCCATCTAGAGTCGACATAAATGCAGCTCCTGATATGTGATTGGTGTGGATACGTTGAGTGAAGGCAATGAAGAAGTCAATATAGTAGGCACCTCAAATACCGAGGAGGAAGAATTATGAGTTGAGCCTAGCCACGAAGAATATGAAGATTTGGCATGGTTAGAAGGATGTATTATGGACACAAATAAAATGACGTCTCTCCAAGAGCCATTCATTATTGGCACATCTTGTGTACATAAGGCTGAGACCAAGAGGCCATTGATTGATCTAGAGAGCCACCACCATCATTATAACAATACTAGCTTGGATCAGAGGGATTTTAACACTCATTCTTTCAATTTATGTCAATTATTATTGTTCCCTGCACATTGAGGAGAATACTTTTTATTTAGAAGGGGATCAGCACTTGGAAGTTACCTACCTCTATTGACAATGATTTATTTACTAGTTTCTTGATGAGACATTTCTAGTTTTTGTTGATTAATATTTGAGACAATTTTAATTTTTTGATTAGTAAATAATTTTAATTTGAGTTATAATAGATTAGTATTTCTTTTTGTATGTTTAATTTTCTTCTTTTTGAATTGAATTAATGAATGATTTGTAAATGATATTCTTATTTTACGGAAAAGTCCGTGCATACGTGGAAAGCCATTCAAATGTGAATAATGTGTCTCTAGTCCTTACCAATCTGAGTATTGATAATTCATATCTTTGATTCGAATAGTGCCATGGACAAGGAGCATGTACTAACTCACTAATTAGTCCTTTTTCTTGATAAACCAATCCATGAATCGATTTGATGCATCTTGAGTTGACTATGTGAGTGATTGAGCTTGGATATGTGATGATCATAAGTTGTGAGTGTGTTTCCATTGTTTGAATGCAAATCCTTTTCACCATTGTGAGATCGGGAATCTTTGTTAAAAGTCATGCTTTGCAACGTCTAGAACTTGCCCCATTTATTTTGAAGAGTGATTTGGTAGATTCTAGATTAGGAAAGAACCTTAGGCCTTCTTGGGTTCATTTTTAGTCCACTTTGATATAATTGACCTCCAATGACAATGAACTTATTCCTTAGTGAAACCCCTTTGAACATTGATCCTTTCTTTGGCAATCGTGTAGCATAGACTTGTATTTTCGAAAGAAAATTCCTTCTTGTTCCTTACAAATGCCTCCTTGAGCATAAAATGAACAAAGTGATGGCCAAAGGCCAAAGTTGGGGGTGTTGGTAAAAACAGGGGTGTCTCCCATGTAAGAGTTGAGGAAATAAAAAAGGAAAAGAAAGGTAAGGAGTCCTAGAAATTATGAAAGCAAGAAAAATGTTTGAAAATGCTTAAAATTATAAACTGAAACAAACTTCTTAAAAGAAAAGGACCCTCCAAAAAAATTTGTTGAAAGATAGTGCAAAAAGGGGAGACATCTAGGATGAAAAACCAAAAGCGAAGGATGTGTCAATAGGAGAGAAAGAGGATTGAGGACAAAATAATCCATGAGCATGTAAATAATGTGTAGAGTTCAAGGAGGGATGACCCACTAATATCCACACGCTACCATATCCAATCTTAACTCTACATTACAGCCTGGACAAAGTCCTTTGGGATGTTAGTCTAGAATGAAATCAAATGAACTCTGATTTAGAATAACGGTAAGCCTATGAGTTGAAGCTTTCACGCCATTTCTCAATTTGGAGAGTTGAAGAGATCCTTTGGAAATATTGGTCTAACCTTGTGTGTACATGATATGCTGTCAAAACACAACCATTTTGATACTTAAAACTTGGAATTTTGTGTATTCTCAATGCGATGTTTGTGGGTTTGATGTGTTTTTCCTATTTGTTTTGTAGGATTTCAGTGTTGACATAGATTTTGGGAAGAATATGCAGAAGTTGCTGATTTTGAGTATTCAAGTGACCTTTTATGGAACGTAGAGTATTCTACGGGCTGTGAAGAAGGTTTCATCCACAATTCCAGTGAATGATAGATTTCTAAATTTTGGTCTATGAATATGCAGATGAGTCATGGAACACTTTACAAGTCATAGATCAGGTCTCATACCCTAAGGATCAGAAAGGGAGGGCTCTCTGAAGTTTCATTAGATAAAACCCCCTACAGGCCATAGAACCTTTTAAGGGCCGTAGTGGGGTGCCATAGAAGCCAAGTCTAGAAGCTTTGGATTTTTTTGTGCTTAATACAATTGTGTAAGTACTCTATCATGTTATTCAAATTCATAACTCTTGCATTTGCACAAACCACGAGTAGCTAAATCCACAACTACGATTGTGGGAACTAAGAAGAACTGACAAGGTAAAATTGAATAATTCATAATTCTTGAAAAGTGTGCATGCGTGTATTAATTAATTCTCTTTGTTTTTCATGTTTTATAGTGGTGTGTAACATTAGAACCCGTCTAGTGTTACTGATTGGACTAAAGTATGAGTGAATAGGAAAAGAGATTAATTAATAGGATTCAATCTATGTTTCTCGTCTAATCAACCGAACTGGGATAAGGGGAGGTTTGACTAGGAAAATAGGTAAGGGTTGGTAGTGTTACACTACGGGGATAGACCAAGTCACATAGTGAAATTTGCCTCTCGCCTAGGCCAAAGAGTTTAGTAAACTTAACTTACCGTTCTACATGCTACATACTAGAAAGAAATTAAGTTATCTGATGATACTGATTTAGGGAATCATGTGGAATACAACACCCTAGTTTCTCTCCATATTGATGAAACTCTTGTGTTAATTAGGATTACTCCTTACTTATTGTTATAAACACCCGTTCGGGGAGATAAGTTGGTTAATGAAAACAAATTGCAGAATAGCATTATCCTAAGTCTACCATATTCCCTTGGGTTCGACCCTAACCTTGGTTAAATTCTATATCTTGACACCAACCACTTCATCCTAAAAAAGGTGGTGTATCTTGACCGACATCAAGATTTTGATACTGATGCCAGGGAATATGGATGGACTTTTCTAATTCAGGTGACTTGTGAATTAATCCTTACTGCCCTTATTTTACATTTTTTGTTATTTTTGTTTTCTTTCATCATATAAGTGTAGTGCATGCCCAATATGTGAAGTTGAGGTATACCCCTGAATCCATTTGACCCAGAGATCCATAGAAACCGGAGAAGAAAGTCTAAGGATAATGCCAACAATGTGAAAAATGTAGCTCTGAACCAGTACAAGAATGAGAATGCCGACAATGAAAACCCACGTCCTCTTGAGGGCATTGTTCCACTGACGTAGGATTTCAGTGGCAACGCTTATCAGTGGAATCAATATCAGGAAACCCTTTGGCTATGGAGGTGACTGGAGCTATTTTGTTGCTACCACTACCAATTAAAACAAAGTTAGTGGTCTCGAGTAGGTAGCATCAGGTACTGCTGAACCGTTGGTTGTTCGTGAGCCTACAAATAAAGGATCTACATAGACATCTATACAATTTTGCATTTGTCTACAAGAGTTTGATGGGCTAGATGAAGAGGGTGATTGATCTAAAGAATGAGTTGTGGGCACTTGGTGAAGTCTGATTAGCCAAGTTGTCCAAGTTGTGCTGCGATAATAAATCAGGCACTACTTGAGAGGCAACCCAAGGTTTTTGATAATAATAGTTGTAGGTGTATCTTTAATTTTAGCTTTTGGACTTATAGGTAGTTTTTTTCATATTTTGATGTTAATTATAGACGTTGGGCTGATTGCATATAGGGTAACAACGTACGTTATAAAGTATGTATAGGTACATGGCTCAGTCAGCCACTCTTGGCTGAAAGGCATCAAGAAGTGTCGCTACGACTGGTTCTACAAACCATACATCACTTTACAACCCATACACCATATAGTAGACATTTTTAGAGCAAAATGTTATGCACTCCGATTCATGAGCTAACTTTTCAGCTCCTAGAAACAACTATGGGTCGTGAATAGGGCTCGTGGACCCTAGGTAAGTTTTCTGAGTTATTTGACTAAGTGTTGGGGTTGTCGATGACCAACACTATGAGTCATACTTTATTCTATGACTCATAGACTGGTCCAATAAACCCAATCCTCAAAACTAGGGTTTGGACCTTCTACGAAACCGCTACAGGCCGTGAAGCACTGTATGGCCCATAATTAGGGTTTCCTAGAGTCTAGGCCTATTAATTTTTGACTGACCTGGCTAAACTATAAATAATGGGTTCAAAATATTTTGACCCTATTTCTTTCCCTAATTATGAAAAATACCTGGCCAAAAACCCAACCCCAAATCTTTCCGACCACTGGTGGCAATAACCACTAGCACATTCCAACAAACTTTTTTGGCAACCTAGGGTTTCTAGTGTCTCATTACCTCTTTCAATTTCTACAAACTAATGACTCAATTTGGTAAGTTTTTGATCCTTCCAACATCATTGACTTGCCAATTATTGTATAATTAGGTTGAAAACTTTTATCGGGTATGGTTAATTTAGACAAGAACCCATCTATGAATATTGGTGTGATTGATAATTGAATTGTATTTTCCCATTCTTGAAACATGTATTTAGGATCGCAATTTGGTTTGAGTGCCTTGTAGTGTGTTTTTGGATGATGTGTGACACCTATCTAATCACTCACCATATGAAATAAATCAATTATGTGTTTGAAATTCGACGTGTGATGGCATGGGTTTATAATTTTGATGTTAATTTATTCATATGGGGTTGGAAGGGTTAGGGAAGCATGCTTAATAATTTTTGATGGCATACATATGCAAATTATCATTTTGGGGTGTTGGGTGTTGTGTTATGAACTATGTGGGTGTGTATATATTGCTTCGATGCTACTAGAATAGGTTAAAAGGTCGTATGGGGTCCATATTAATGGACTTAGAAACTCTGGTAATTGAATTTTCTTGTTTGTGAGGGTCTTTTTTTTACCCATGGGACATCTCACGAGTTGTAATTTCCCTTCTTATGGAATTTCTAAAACTTGAAGTTTTTGAGTACCCATCAGATGAGATCTTCTACAAGTCGTAAACATTTTATAACTCATTAACATGCCTCGTTGACTCCTTCCTACAAAATATTCAAACACTGGAATAATCTACGACTCATAAAACCCTCTATGTGTAGTACCTGGTCTCATAGATAGCTTCCAGTGAACACTGTTTCTACAAAAGCCTTCTACAACTTATAGTTTCCACTAGGGCCCATAAAAGAGCTTTCGTAGACCCCTTTGGAACTAAGTCTGACATGTTCTTGCATTTTATTTTCTGAAAAATGGGGCTAACACAGGTTGCATTATGTATGTTTTAGGTACTATGGCCTAAAAAACAAGATGAGATAAGATCAAGGCTATGCAGAGGAGGCTCAGAAATAACACGTTTGGGAGGAGCAGACCTCCACACTCAATGGATCAATAAAGGAGCTCAGCATCCGACTTGACCCAGATGCTGACAGACTACAAACAGGTGTTACCGCCTGACTTGGGCACACCCGGGCTCTTTTTGTTCGTACTTCTTAGTCTGACGAGGTTGACTACGACAAGAGAAGCTCCATACAAATGACTCTATTGAGAGAGAAGTCCATCTAAGAGTCAAGCTCCCACGACAAGTCAGAGATAGAGTTTTTCGCTGCACCACAAACATCACCATCTCTACCAGACACTCTTACTAGTTGATAGTGCATAGCGAACAAGAGGAACATATATATAGAGGGATTTCAGGCTACCAAGTAAGGCAGCCAAGCTGCTCTATTCATGAGGAGCCCTAGGCCATCTCATCCAAATTAGACAATGTCCGTAATCTCCAAGACACTATCAAACGATATGGCTTCTAATGGTTGACCAATTCGCTAGGGAGTACTCCGCGACCATGGTGAGCGAGTTCTATGTATCTTATGCAACGATCATTCAAATAACTCTTCCCAAGGGAAAGAAACCCTTTGCTCAGTCTAGACTGTTGCAGACCAGAGAGTGGGGCTGGAAGGTGGATATCTCAGAGACCAGCGTCCATTTTTTCTATTTAGGCCCGAGTTCCCTTCCCCCAGAGAAATAGTAAAGTTTGACCACAAAGTAGGGTAGAACAAGGACATGAATATGATGATAGGTGAAGACTGCAGAGCCAGCTTGATGAGATAGGTGGTCGATTTGATTGCTAAGCAAGGTCCATAGCCTGCATAGGTTGCCACTCATTGGGACCCTATTGTTATGGCTTCTCTTAGTTTTCCCACCAAATTTTGGTGGGCAATTGTCGGAGCATGCATTTGGCCAACATTTGTAGATAATGCTTTGACATTGGAGCATGCAGTGCTAGTTGCCAGCATCTTGGCTGACTATAAGATAGATTGGTCTTGGCTTATCGCTGAGCAAATCCACAAGCCGACCCTGAGGAGGTCTACCTCCATCCTCTTTCCATACGTGATCTACAAACTCTACCTAGAGTTGGGGGTAGCGAGTATACACCAGCTAGACTACCTGATTTAGGTCTAATGTACTTTTGATGCCAGCTTGGTTAAGGTTGAGGAGAACCCAGTAGTACTCCGATGAACACCGCACCAGCCAATTCTCACACTAGAGATATTCGCCCCAGTACCACCACCAGGGATTCCACCCACCACCATCACTGTTGTTGCCATAGAGGAGACGCCCCTACAGACCTAGGCAAATGAGAAGAGGGGGCTCATTACTCTACTCCTGCACCATAGGCCACTTCATCATAGATAGCACCCGCGGGCATATTTACACGTCTGCAGTTATTCAGGCCATGGTGCAAAGATTGTCACATGCTGAGTCATAGTTGACTCAGTTAGTTGAGCAGATCAGGACTTCGATTTGCCAGGATATCATAGAGTCAAAGGGCCACCTACAGGCATACACGATCGCTGCTATTCAGAATTATCTTTTTATCGTGGATACCCCCATTGAAGCCTTCAAGTTGATGGTCCAGTAGAGCTTGAGTATGGACAGTCCAGCAGATGTGACAACTATACAGATGGAGATCCAACGATTCTGGGCTAACATGACAACAACATTGGCAGAACCAATGACACTACTATAGACTACACTTTCGGTGTTGGTGGTGGATCTATTTGCTGATGAGAAGCTTCCATATCCTTCCTATGGGAAGAGGTACCACTACGATGATGATCCAGATATAGTATGATTACGTCCAGGTCCAAAAGAGTAGCAAGAGCTTGAGCTTGTCTTGAGGCAAGATAAGGAGTTATGACAAGATTGTGTACTTAGGCAGGTGAGGGGTGATGGCCCCTCCGCTTATGGTGCTACTATTGAGAAGGCCAGCACACATGTTGAGGATGGCTAGACTCAGCCACACATTGGCTCTTAGGTGCCCAGGTATATTTTTTAACCCCCATACTTTAGTTTGTTTTGATTGTGTGCATTGAGAATAATGCATCTCATTTTTTATGGGGTGTGGGTAGTTTTGGGCATCAGTGAAGTTTGAGTAGGCTTGGCCTAAAACTACCCCAATTTTTGAATCATAAGGGTTTTCTTGCCTAAACTATTTTTCCCTATGGATATTTACTTTTTGTTGAACTGACTTGTTTAGGATGTTTAGGTATTATTTGTAGCATATAGTACTGAGAATTATGGCATATCACAGTTTTTGAGCTTTTTTGTGAAAAATGATACCCACCAAATTTTTAATTAGTTAGTCTAAATAGCAACCATGCATATGTAAGTGTTTTGACGGTGCTTGTTCTGATACGTGAGGATAAATTGAGATCAAAAGTATGATCTAAGAATCTGTGTTGATAGTGTAATCAGTGTCGTGTGAATGTGAGCTTAGTTTGATAAATCCATGTATTGTGTTTCAATTTAGAACTTGTCATGTTACTCTGATTTAAACTTTAGGTTAGTTGGTTAGGAAAGGATCTTAGGCCATTGTTCTTAATAGTCCAGTTAGCTTAAAAGACCAACCAAATGTACAGAATATCCTTTATCCTAATGTGTGAGCCTAACATGGACCTCTTCTTTGTTAAAACCTAAATGACCTAGCATTAGTAGTTGTAAAATTCTAAAATTGACCCTGTTCCTTCTTTCGAGATTGTGCACCTTGATTGAGAAAAAAAGCCTAAGTTGAGGGTGGCTATAAAAAGTGGCCCTGTTTTTAAGGTTGGATAATGTGCACCTTAAGTCAGGCCAAAAGCCTAAGTTAAGGGTAGCTGGTGTAAGGGTAAAATACAAAATGAGGGGGAAAGTTAGCGATACATGGAAAAGGAGTAAAAATGTGTACTGGGTGTAAGAAAAATAAGTGGTTCTTTAGTTATGAGCTAAAAAGAAAAATGAAATATAAATATAAGGCAAAAGGCTAACAAAACGAAAAGAAAGCACCTAAAAAAGCATGAAATAGGAGAAAAGGGAGAATGGAATGAAAGTAACAGTGTTGCTAGAGAAGAAGTAAAAAAAAATCAAGTGTCAAGGAGGGCTTTCAGTTACTATGTTCCCAAAATATCATACCAAAGCCCCTGAGCCTACATTACAAGCTTGAAATGTCCTAAAGGTATCCTAATCCAATTAGTCAAAGGTCTTAGTCATGAATATAGTGTAAAGTATAAGGTATTGGGCATGATACATGAATTTTTTTTTTGTGAGGGTGAGTTATTTGTATAGTCCCAAGGTTATACATTGAAAAATCATTAGGAGTGCGATATGAGACTTCTTTCTATGAGGGCACTCATATTGCATTGTTGATATTAGGATTATTTAGTGATTACAGCTTGTTGATAATACCTTGTTTGTCATTGTTGCACTATAGCATGAATTAGTCTATGTTGTTTGCTGGACAACTATCTAATTATGTTTTGAAAAGTAGGTGTGTGTGTCTGTTCTTAAGTTTGATGTGAGGTCTAGCATTAAGTTGAGGCCTGTTTATTACTATGCTGCTTATATAGATTAAGTCTGTCGATTGAGGACAAGCAATAATTTTAAGTTGAGGGTTTTGATATGCTGTCAAAATACAATACTTTTGAAACTTAAAACTTAGAATTTTTTGTGTTCTCAATGCAATTTTAGCGAGTTTGATGTGTTTTTATATTTTTTTTGTAGGATTTTAGGGTTGTCATTGATTTTGGGAAGAACATACAGAAGGTTCTAATTTTGAGAATTCACGCGACCCTTTACAGGCCTTAGAGTGTTTTACAAGCTATGAAGGAGGTTTCGTGTACAATTCCAACAAAGGGTGGATTTTTGATGTTTGGTCTACAAACATGCAGACGAGTCATGGAACACTTTACAAGTCATAGATCAGGTCTCGTACCCTAAGGATCTGAGAAGGAGGACTTTCTGAAGTTTCATCAAATGAAACCCCTTATGGGACGTAGAATCTTTTATGGTGTTACAGAAGCCAAGTCCAGAATTGAAGCATCAAAATACAAGAGCCAGACTATGAGCCGTAAACCACTTTACGTCTGGTAGAACTTCTCTTGAAACCTACCGACCTAGTTATCCTATTTTTTTGGATTAGTATTTTAAATATTATAAATAGATTTTTAGGTTATTTTTTCTGAAGAGTGAGCAGCGAGATACAATAGAGAAAAATATTGGAGTGTTGAGAAACACTTGTAAACTTTAAGCTCATCTTCTAATTACAATTTTTTGATTCTCATTGAAGCTTTGGATTTTCTTGTGCTTAATTCAATTGTGTAAGTACTCTATCATATTATTGAAATTCATGAGTCTTGTATTTACACGAACCATGAGTAGCTAAATCCACAACTAGGGTTGTAGGAACCATAAAGAACTAACAAGGTAAAATTGGATTATTCATAATTCTTGAAAAGTGTGCATGAATGTATTAATTAATTCTCTTTATATTTCATGTTTTTCACTAGTGGCCAACATTAGAACCCGCCTAGAGTTACTGACTGAATCAAGGTAGTAATGAATAAGAAAAGAGATTAATTAACAGGATTTGATCAATGTTTCTCATCTAATCAACTAAACTGGTCCAAGTGGAGATTTTATTGGGACAATAGGTAAGGGTTAGTAATGTCTCACTATGGGGATGGACTAAGTCATGTAGTGAAATACGCCTCTCACCTAGGCCAAAGGGTTTGGTGAACTTAACTTACCGTTCTGCATACTACACACTAGTAAAGAATTAGGTTATCCGGTGATACTAAGTTAGGGAATCATGGGGAACACAATAGCCAGTTTTCTCTCAATATTGGTTAAACTCTTTTGTCGTACTTATTATTATAAAACCCCGCCCCCCATTCAGAGAGAAGTTTGTTAATAAACTCAAATTGCAGAATTGAATTCTTCTAACTCTACCATATTCCCTTAGGTTCGACCCTAACCTTAGTTAGCTTCTATATCCTAACAACGACCACTTTAGCCTAAACAAGAATGTGTAGCTTGGATGACATAAAGATTTTGGTACCGTTAACTGGGAATACGACTAGACTTGTCTAATTCTAGTGATTTTGGAATTAATCCTTATTTTCCTCATTTTACATTTTTGTTGTTTTTGTTTTCTTTCATGGTATAAGTGTAGTGTATGCCTAACACGTGAAGTAGAGACGTACCCTTGGATCCATTTGACCCAGAGAAGCCTGAGAAGAATGGCCAAAGATAACATCAAGAACACAGCAAATGCAGCTCTGAACCGAATGAGAACGAAAATGCAAACAATGAAAACCCACCTCCTATTGAGGACATTGTTCCATAGCCACAAGACTTCAATGCCAACGCTTATACATGCAATCAATATCAGCTGAACCCTATGGCTATGGAGATGGCTGGAGCTATTGTGTTGCCACCACTACCAATTGACCCAAAGTTCATGGCTTCGAGTGGGTTACTTCAGGTATTACAGAACTGTGGGTTGTTCACAAGCCTACCATAAGAGGATCCGCATAGCCATCTACTGAATGTTATATTTTTTCAGCAAGAGTGTGATGGGAACATAGAATCTGCCTATGGATGGTGTAGGACTTCGTGTCTTCCTAATATCTCTAGCAGGTAATGCAACACTATGGCTATCAAAGCCCCCCCTCCCCCTGGAGTTCAATCACTAGCTGGACTGAGTTACAGAAGGCCTTTTTTAAGGGGTACTTCTCAAGATCGAAGAAGCTCAAGTTTAAAGACCGATCAATAACTTTGAGAAAATGCCTAGTGACTTGATCACTACTACATGGGAGTCGTTCAGTAAATGCTTTAGGAGTGTCTCGGACCACAAAATTGTTGATGATGCCTTGCTAGGGATCTTCTACCATTCCCTTGATGAGAATAGTCATGCATGTGCTACTACCATTATTGGGGGCATGTTCTTAGATTAACAATCTACAAGGATTGCTGAAAGGATGTAGAGACTGGTCAAGACCAATCGTGCATAAGGGCAAAGTGAAAGAACATCTACTAAAAGTTCATGCACTGTTAGTATTAGTTCGGAGCATGCTAAAATAACTGAAGAGATTATGCAAGAGCTTGCCCGAATCCGTATAGGTTTAGAGGTGATGATGAGGGAGAATCAGGAATGAGTCAATGAAGTCATTCATAACTTTCGTGAGCACCCATGTATGATAAGCCCTACTATAAGGAGGGCACTTGTTTTATTGCTGATCAAATGGGGGGTTTACGAAGCAATGTCTAAGTGTCCAATCAGGACCATTGGTTCCAAGGTCAAGGAATCCAAAATCAAGATGGACGTTTCAACGAAAAGGGTATTATGACAGAAATCAAGGCTAAGGTAGAGACCTGATTGGGGCCATAGAGATGGTTATAGAAATTATTCTTATGAACCACCACACAACCACGACATAGGTGTGAGTAGCTCGAGAGTTGAGGAGATATTTGACCACCTGTTGTAGAAAGCTAAGACACATGACGAGACTCTAAGGGGGATGAAATCTGAGATCTCCAGTATAAATCAGAAAATTGAGTCTCATTCTATTGCTATCAAATAGCTTGAGCAAAAATTTGTCAAGCATCAAAGGGGTACACTGCCTAGCAATACAGTTCAGAATCCCAAGAATGACGGCAGTGCATAGTAGTTACTACACATGTTGGCAAGAGTACCAATGATCCTCCCATTCTAGTTGGTGAGCATAATGTTTGAGAGGAGACAATTGAGGTGAAGGATGCAGATACCAAAGATGATTGTGGCAAGGATGGGGTGAGTGATACCGCAAAGTGCCACAAAAGTTGAAGCCCATTCCTAGGCCTCCTCTTCCCTTTCCCCAAAGAATTAAAAAGGAGGAAGAGGTCAAGTTGAAGAACTTTCTCTTGATGTGGGAATAACTCTCCATCAACATCCCTCTAATTGAGGCATTCGAGAAGATGTCAGGATATTCGAAGTACATAAAGGACCTGGTTATGAAGAAGTGCACTGTGAGTCAGGGGTTCTCCCAAGAGCTTTAACATTGCAATGCAATTGCTACAACATCCTTGTTTCAAAAGCGAGAAGATCTCAACACTTTTACCATACCCTACACTATTTGTAGATGTAGAGTTCGCAAGGGAATTATGTGAGCTAGGTGCCAGCATTAATTTAATGCCCTTTGCACTCTTTAAGAAGCTAGGACTGGGAGCCCCTACTCCGATGAGCATGCGGTTGTTGATGGATTATTGCACAAGTGAGGAAGCATGTATGGATACTTCATGATGTGCTTGTTAAAGTTGAAAATTTCATATTCCCTCTACACTTTGTGATATTAGATTGTAATGTTGACTTCGACATCCCAATCATCTTGGGATGGCCTTTCCTAGCTACTGGTGGAGTACTAGTAGATATGGAAGCTAGACAACTCAGGTTTAGATTAAACGATGATGAAGTTTTCTTAATATATGTAAGTCTTTGAAGAGGCTAGATGATTTGAAGAATGAGGTGTGGACACTTGGTGAAGTCTGAGTAGCCAAGTTCTTTAAGTCGCGCCATGACAATTAATCAGGCGCTACTTGGGAGACAACCCAAGGTTTTCGATGTAATAGTTGTAGTTGTGGCTTTATTTTAGCTTTTTGACTTATAAGTAGTTTTCTTCTTCGCATTTTGGTTGTAATTTTTGACATTGGGCAGGTTGCATATAAGGTAACAGTGTGTGCTATGAAGATTTGCAGGTACATGGCTAAGTCAGCCACTCTTAGCTGAAAAGGCATCAAGAAGTGCCTCTGCTATTTGTTCTATGAGTCGTACAACACTATTCGACCTGTACACCATCTCGTAGACACTTCTAATGAGCAAAATGTTATGCACTCTAGTCCACGAGCCAACTTTATGGACCGTAGAAACAACTATGGGTCGTGAATGGGGCTCGTGGGCCCTAGGTAAGTCTTATGAGTTTTTCGACTAAGTGTTAGGGTTTCTACGATCAACTTTATGAGTCGTTCTTCATTCGACAACTCGTAGACTGGTCTGTGAAAGCCATTCCTCAAAACTAGGGTTTAGACCTTCTACGAAACCTTGATATATGGGTTCTGAAACACTCTATGGGCCGTAATTAGGGTTTCGTCGAGTCTGGGCCCATCAGATTTTTACTGACCTGGTCTAACTGTAAATAATGGGGTGAAAATATTTTCATGTAGTATGTTTTGGATGTGAGATACCCATGAAATCACTCAGTATATGAAATACATCGATTATGTGTTTGAAATTCGGTGTGTGATGACATGGGTTCATAGCATATTCTTATATTTTTGTGGAGTTTATTCAGTTTTTCGTGCCATAGTGTAGTTTAATTTGCTTGTTATCCTATACTGAAGGTAAAATAATTTCTTCCATTTAATCCTGCATTATTTGATCCATTTCCATTATTTTACAAACATGACATCAAGGTTAACCTTCTGGTGTAACAAAGTTAAGCTTCCATACTTGTTTTTTTAAATCTAACTGGCGAATGCTTTAACTGAAGGCTAAGGAATTGGGTACCAATAGGCAGCTCAAAGAGCACTTCGATAGCTTAAAATGTGCCATCTTTGCACAAGTAAATATAATATTAGCAATGCATATTTTTCATCGTTGGCCATATCTAAAGTGAGCTTCTGGATATTATGATTCATGACAAAGATGATAAATTCATCTACAACTAACTATGTAAAAGTGTCTGTCTTGGAGAGAAGATGAAATCCCAGAATAGGACCAATTTTTTTCATGAGAATTTTATGGGCTAAGCTCGAAACAGAATCCCCAATATAAGATACATACAGAAAAACAGGGGGTCGAATACAGTGTTTGTGAGAATTTGAGTGAAAGGGGATAGTTTTAATAGGATTGTAACTATAAATTATTGAGAAAGGAGAAAAGTAAAAAAAAAAGGTGTCAAAATGGATGAATTACTCTGTACATAAAGTATACTCTCCCTCTGTTCCAAAATAAGTGTTGCTTTAGCAAAACTAAAAGGTTTCAAAATAAATTTCATCTTTGAAATTCAAGACAAAAACTAGTATTTTTTTCGACTATACTCTCATATTAAAGAACTAAATAGTTCTCAATCATATCATTTATCATATATTATATTAAAAGTGGGAAGCTCCAACACAAAAGTTGGATCAACATTTTACCCCTGTTCTAAATTGAAATACAATAAAATATCTAATTAAATATTAAATACTAATATTTTTAATTATCTAAAAATTAAAATATTTAATTAAATAATAATATTAAAATCACATAAATGGTGAGTAAATGAAAGTTC
>JAOTQR010095873.1:0-30727 GCA_025774065.1 Solanum ossicruentum | reverse complement strand
TATGTATATATATATATATATGTATATATAGACACACACACACACACACACACACACACACACACACACACAGATATATATAAAATGCCTTTTTCACCCCATAGGGGTTACTATAATATTCTTGTGGGATGACGACTTAGCACCAATAAATAGGGGGTGTTAGGACTATCCTAAAGGGCTCTCTCCCTTTTCTTGAACTATGTGTCACTATTGGAATGGTAGTCATCACTGAATGACTGGGTCATAAGGGATACCTATTCATTTATGATATGATATGATATGATATGATATGTTTTTGATATGGAAATCTTTCTGAAATGACCGGGTCGTAAGGAAGGTGGCCACCACATATGAAATGCCTTGGTCGTAAGGTGTGGTGTAGATTACCTTTGGCAAGTAAGTTTCTCTCACCCAGTGGGAGGTCAACATCAGGCAAATTCATGCAATAGGTCAAATGGGTTTAAGATGACGGCTATGGTCACATCCCTAATATATATATGAGCATAATTTACATTTCATGTACCATGAATTTCATACCATCTTGTTATATTACGTTCCTTGATATAAATCTCCTTTTATATTATGTGCCCTTGCCATCTAATAGTGTATACAAGTTTTGGTAAGTTACATGCATTGCAACCTACATACTTAGTACATTCAAACGTACTAATGCATACTTTTGCCTACATGATTTCACCATGTAGGGATCGAAGATTTCTTTCATGCACTATTCGATAGCTAGATCAGGTTTTGATACATTGGTTGTGGTGAGTCCTATCTTCCAAGGACAAGCCACATTCCTCTACCTTAAGTTGCTATTGTTTATGTTATCTATACTTTGAGGGTGAGCCCAGAACATTTCTTTGCCCCCGTCCTATCTTATGACTAGAGGCATTGTTGGACATCCTGTAGACTCTCATCGGATCTATGCGTTATGTGTTGTATTTGAACCTTATGATTATGGTTATCCTTTGGATAGGACTATTATGGATTGATTATGGGAATTATGATATATATGTATGTTTGATGTGGAAATGTGAAAGATCCTAAGTCCCGAATTGCCCCATAGCGCGAGTCATACTTAGCCATCCCTTAGTCATTATGTGTTATATGCTATGTGAATCCATGCTAATCCCTTTCCCTAAGATATCCCTATAGCATGATGTCACGACCTAAGCCTAGGGCCTAGATGTGACACAACACATAAAAAACCCGAAAGGACCCCAACCAAGCCTCTTAACATATCATTACACATCATTGGTCACGTAAATAATAAAATACAATGAGAGTATGTAAATGGGGATAAACAGGCATAAGGGAAAAACTTTCATATCATAAACATCACGATTCAAGAGAGAGTCAAAGCTCAAAGAATTATACATAACATGTCCAACAACACCTCTAATACATAGATAAGAGCGGGGGCCAAGACGAAGAACCAAGCTCACCCTCATATTCAATACATTGATAAAAGTAATATAGTCTTAGGACATAGCATGAGATCATAAACTTCATACCCGGAATAGAGGACTCACCAACAAACTTAGGAGAAATCGTATTAGCCACGTGGATGAGGATGCTCAAGTGGGCTCCTGTTCCTATATGGTGACAACATATAGGAATAGAGTATACATTAGTATGTTTGAATGTTCTAAGTATGTGGGATGCAATACAACAAGAGATAAGTAACATAATCGAAATGCATAAGCATAGGCAATGAGTAGCATATAATAATATGGCATGCATGAAAGATGCTTGAAGTAAATCATGCTTACATAGAACATCATACATGTGTAAGGAGTGACCATTGTTAGTGAATGTCCAAGGCCTACCACCTCCTTGGAGAGGCAATTGAGGTACAAACCCCTCAATTGACTGATGAGGTACAAACCCCCACTCCCCCAACATGGTTGATGAGGTATAAACCCCTGTACATGGTTGCATAGTCCTACCACTTTAGAGCGAGGCGATCGAGGTACAAACCCCTCAATGTGGTACCCGAGCCTATTATCACCCGAGTCAGGCTTGGTCAATTTCCAACATTATATAGATATTAATATATACATACATTCCTTTCATCATCATAAAGTCATTCAACTCATAAAACATGCATTGGAACCTTCAATTCCTTAAGAAATCATAACTGGACATTTTATCAAACACTTGGCGGGTGTGTAGTGCTAGTGCAAAACCATACAATTCAATAGTGAAATCATTTTAGAAAATTCAGTATAAAACCATCAATAGATACTTGGTGACAGCCTCAAGCAATATACATCAAAACCCTTCATCAAATCTCATAATATATCTTAGATTAATTGCTCAAAATATGCTAAAACAATCATAATTTTATAAACTCCAACATAGTGTGCAGCGAAATTCATAATAAGTAAGATCCATGAGTAAATCAACTTTAAATCATGCAATTTTAGACAAAAGAAAGCTTAGGTATTATGGGTGAACGGAACCCATGAAAGAAACCCATATACCTTATCTTTGGAGAATTTCTTGAAGAAGATTTGAAATGGAGACTTGAAGTTTGGATGAAAACCTTAGATCTGGATGAATTTTGGGACTTGAATTTAGGAGTGAAATATTTGTCTAAGTGTTTGAATTAGTATTGGGAAATGTCATGTGTGATATGAGGGTGAAATATAGCTAAGTATAGGTATTTTCATTCATGGGTGACTTAGGTCCAAGACTTTAGACCAAAAATCTTGGACCGAGATAAAAAAAAACTAGACAAAATTTACACTGTCGCATCGGGGGCACAAAAAGCCCTCTGGAAATTGCATTTTGCAATTTTCAAATTTTGATACGGTTGTTCTTAAATCGGGGTTAGACATATTTTTCACTCAATTTGACCCCTTTATCAAGAATATGAAGTTGAATTTTTGATATCACGCACGAATTTTGAGATATATGGAAATTACAATTTCAGACACTTCCAAGGCACATTTTCGGGCACATTTTGGAGTCGTTTCAATATCTCTCCCTTGGGAACATTCGGCCCCGAATGTCAAAGAAACGTATATAGGAGACATATATATTAAGGATGCAACAATGCACTTAAACATCATTTCAAAAATCTCAACATAAGTGTAAAATCATCATGAACTTGTTAATTTAAACATAAATGTATGCAATGACATGAGGGCTGAACTTATAGAGGACTTAGATTGATACCTTAAGCTTGAGCAGAGTTGAAAAGGTAAGGATATCGCTTTTGCATGTCCTCTTCGGCCTCCCAAGTAGCACTTTCAACATGTTGATTCCTTCAAAGGACCTTAACGGAAGCCACATCCTTGTTCCTCAACCTCTTCAATTGTCTATCCAAAATCTGAACTAGAATCTCTTCATAGGTCAAATTGTCTTCAATAACATCCACAACATCAAGAGGCATAAAAAAATAGCATTAGGGCATCCCACACATTTCCTCAACATGGATACATGAAAGACCAGATTAGCCAAATCCATCTCACTAGGTAATTCTAACTCTTAAGCTACCTTGTCAATCCTCCTCATCACCTTATAGGGACCTACATATCTTAGAATCAACTTTCCCTTCACGCTTCTTCCCCTCACCCTTAAGTCATGACCTACTGTAAGTTCTTTTAGTCCCTTTTCTTACCAAAACAAATGACACCCTTCATGGGTGACACCTTCAAAAAAATTCAATCAACTTTGAATTCAAGATTCCTTGTCCTCACATCGACATAGGACTTTTGGCGACTTTGGGCCATTTTCAACCTTTCTCTAATCATCCTAACCTTCTCAAGAGCCTCCATAACCAGATCTAGTCCCAACAAAGCCACCTCTCCAACCTCAAACCACCCAACTGGTGATTTACAATGTCTAACATAGAGAGTCTCAAAAGGAGCCATATCAATGCTAGAATGATAGCTATTGTTATAAGAAAACTCAATCAATGCAAGATGATCATCCCAACTACCCTTAAGCTCTAGTACACAAGCCCAAAGCATATCCTAAAGTGTTTGGATAGTTCGTTCAGCTTGGCTATCTGTTTGAGGGTGAAAGGTCGTACTAAGTTTAACTCTTGTACCAAGACCCCTTTGAAAGGACCCCATGCAACCTTACCAAGTCATGAATGTAAAACCTAGCATAATCTTCAGCCCATATGTGGTCTTAACTGGTAGAAAACAAGTCGATTTTGTCATCCTATCAACCACAACCCAAATAGAATCAAAACCCTTTCTAGTCTTAGGCAACCAAACCACAAAATTCATATTAACCTCCTCCTACTTCCGGGTAGGAATCTCTATGTCTTGTGCTAGGCCACCCGACCTTTGGTGTTCGTCTTTGACTTGTTGACACTATGACAATAGGAATTAAATCTGGCAATGTCCTCTTCATACCTCCCCACCAATACATATCCCTCAAATCTCTATACATTTTGGTAGAACCGGGGTGAATAGAATAAGAAGAATTATGGGCCTCATCATGGATCTTTTCTCTCAAGCAATCAACACAAGGCACACACAACCTACCTTGGTACCTAAGGGCACCATCTTCCCCTTGGGAGAAAACCTCAACCTTGCCCTCTCTCACCAAGGCCTTTAATTCTAATAAGAAGGGATCAAGATCTCGATTTTCTTTCACCTCATCAACAAAGTAAGACTTAGAACCATCAAAAACAATAACACCACCATTACTAACCTCTTCCAACCTAACCCCTAATCTAGAAAACCGATTGACCTCCTTAGCCACCTCTTTATCACCACCATCAACATGAGCTAGGCTACCCATAGACACCCTACTCAAAACATTTGCCATAATATTAGCCTTACCGGGATGATAATGCATACTCATATCATAATCCTTAAGAAGTTCTAGCCACTTTCTTTGTCTCAAGTTGAGATCTTTATGAGTGAACATATATTGGAGGCTCTTATGATCGGTAAACACATCAACATGCGCCCCATACAAATAATGACGCCAAATTTTTAAAGCGAAAACCATGGCGGCCAACTCAGGATCCTAAGTAGGATAAGTCTTTTCATGCACTTTGAGTTATCTAGAAGCATAGGCTTACCATTTTGCATTAGAACACAACCCAAACCAACTCTAGAAGCATCACAATACATAACAAACCCCTCTAGCCTTATCGGTAGTGATAATATAGGAGCGAACACAAGCTTATCTTTCAATATATAGAAACTCCATTCACACTCCTCGATCCATACAAATTTGGCCTTCTTTTGAGTCAAATTGGTCATAGGAGAAGAAATATAAGAGAACCCATTCACAAACCTCCGATAGTAACCCGCTAAGTCCATGAAGCTCCTAATATCCAACGGGGTCAATGGTCTAGGCCAATTTCTAATTACATCCATTATTTTAGGATACACCTTAATACCATCCCCTGATACCACATGACTTAGGAAGGCAACCTCTTTTAACCAAAATTCGCATTTCTCATTCTTAACATACAACTTCTCTTCCCTCAATCTTAGTAACACTACCCTCAAATGGCCCACATGCTCCTCCTCAATATAACAACTGATCAAAATATCATCAATAAAGACCATAACAAACAAATAAAGATAGGGTTTAAAGACCCTATTCACAAGATCCATGAAGATAGCCAGTGCATTGGTCAATCGAAATGACATAACACAAATTCATAATGCCCATACCTAGTCCAGAAGACCGTCTTGGGAATGTTACACTCTCTTATATTCACTTGATAACACCCGGACCAAAAATCAATCTTAGAGAATTGGCAAGCCCCTTGCAATTGGTCCAATACATCATAAATTCTTGGAAGAGGATACCTATTCTTTATGGTGACCCTACTGAGTTACCGGTAGTCAATACACATTTTAAGAGATCCATCCTTCTTCTTCACAAACAACATTGGTGCACCCCAAGGTGATTGTCTAGGCTTAATAAAACCCTTCTCCAATAAGTACCTCAATTGTTTCTTCAACTCCTTTAACTCCGCCGAGGCCATACGGTAAGGGGAATAGAAATGTGTTAAGTATCGAGAAGGAGATCTATACCAAAATCTATTTCTCTTTCAGGAGGAACACCGGGATAGTCATTAGGAAAGACATCAAAGAACTTATTTACAACTGGAACTGACTCTATGGGAAGGACTTTCGACTCCACATCCCTAACCCTCATAAGAAGATAAAAACACCCCTTAGAGATCAACTTATGGGCTTTAATGCAAGCAATGAACCTATCCTTGACCACCACATCATAACTCTCCCACTCAAGGACGGATTCATTTAGGAATTGGAACTTGACTCTATGGGTTCTACGATTAATAGAGGCATAATACGCATGCAACCAATCCATCCTAAGAATGACATTAAAGTCAACCATATCCAACTCAACAAGATCACAAGGAAACATTTTATGCAAGATGCAAATGGGACAATTCCTATAGACCCTTCTAGCAACAATAGATGCGCCAATAGTAGTAGACACCTCATATGACTCACACAACAATTCAAGCTCAACATGAAACTTTTTAGCGTAAGATGAATAATAAAAGAAAGATTAGCCCCCAGGTTTATCAATGTATACACATCAAAATAAATGATTTTTAACATTCAGGTGACGATATCGGACCTCATCAACCCCTTGCCTCCCATGAAAAGAACAAAATCGATTGTGCCTTAGGGCACCACCTTGATCGCCACCTCTCCCCAAAGGACCGCATTAGCACCTTGTGGACGAACCTCCTTCCATTGTTGTTATTTCGAGGGCAATCCATTACCTTATGCCCAACTTTGCCACAACCATCACAAGCATTAGTATATCTCAAGAATAGGCCACTACGACCCTTACCACATTTTGGACACCCACCATTGGGAACCACACCCCCAACTCCTTTGGCCCTTGGAAAGTCATTAGCAACCCTCTTCTTAAATGCATGAGAACTCGGACGTTGGTCGATCCCGCCTAGTTTTGACTTGCTCTGATCTTTGATTGAGACAACTCCGGAAAGCACTTGCTTCTTTGAGCCATAACGACTTTCTTTTAGCAACGCCCTAGTGGAATTCATTACGCTGCTTTCGGGTTAAGGATGTTCTTTCTTAACAAGGCTGAAATCCCCGACCTCTTAGTTCGCCCGCCAAGTTCCTTATAGAGAGTTGTCTTGTGCCCCTAGAAAGACTTTCAATAGGCCAGGAAAGCATTTCCACTCGTCAATCCGCTTCAGGAATGGGAAATCTTTCTTGGATCATTGAAAGAATTGATTCTGTGCCTTGACTTCTGATTCCCAAACTCACTGAAGTACTATTAGGCTCAGGCTATGTACAAAGTCATCTCACCCTCTCCTTACAGTCAAGTGGCTCTACACCTCGCTCCTCTCCTTACAGACTCTTGGCCTTGATAGAACCGGTCACCCCTTCGACTTTGGAACTTTTCCTCAAAACGGGCCCTCTTGGCCTCATGACCCCTTCTCTTCCTTAACCTCTCCTCCTCCATTTGTTCAGCATAGGTCATCAAACGGGACAAATCCATGTCACTAATCAACATAGCGGACCGGCATTCCTCACTCACCAAATCGGCTACACCCATCACGAACTTGTTCATTCTAGACCTTGGGTCGGTAACTAAGTGTGGACCATATTTTGAAAGTTGGTTGAACTTAAGGGCATACTCCCTCACACTCAAAAACCCTTGTCTCAAATTCATAAACTCCACCAATTTGACTTCTCTCAGCTCAAGAGGGAAGAACTGATTAAGGAAAGTTGCCTTGAACTTCTCCCAAAGCACCACATTATTGACTCCCTTCTCCTCCTTCAATTAATTGTACCATATTTATGCCACCCTTTGAGTTGGTAGGCTGCCAACTCCATTTTATCTTCCGACCTCACACCTATGAGAGCGAATACTTTGTAGATCTCATTAATGAACTCTTCAGGGTCCTCATTTACCTTAGATCCATAGAATTCCATGGGATTCATCCTCATGAAGTCTCTCATATGAGAAGACGGTGTAGGAGCATAAGGGGATTGGGCCCCTTGATTGGCTTGATTAGTCATAACTTATGCAAGCAAGGTGAGAGCATCCTGGAGCTCACCATGAGCATGTTGTTCTTGGGGGTGAAGGCTCTCCTTCCTATTATGTTAGGCATGATCTAGCATAATAAAGAACAATTGTTAGGACGGAAACCTTACTTTAACACTATAGGACGACTTAGAACATGAAGAAGGGAAATATTTCCTATAACGTCTCATAGTCTCTTGCTCGTAGTTGTGATGCATAACACAACTATGAACAAGACTCTAATCGATGCGGTGTTTTGGAAGCCAAGGACCTAACAGCTTAGTGCTCTGATACCAAGTTTTTTACAACCCAAGCATAGGGCCTAGATATGACACGGTGCATGGGAAACTCAAAGGGATCCCAAGCAAGCCTCTTAACATATAATCGCACACCCTTGGTCGCGAAAATAACAAAATATAATGAGAGAATCTAAATGGGGATAAACGGGGCTAAGGGAAAAACTTTCATATCATAAACATCAAGAGTCAAGAGAGAGTCAAAGCTCAAAGCATTATACATAATATGTCTAACAATACCTTTCCTACATAGGTAAGAGTGGGGCCAAGACAAACAATCGGGCTCACCCTCATAGTCAATACATTCTTAAAAGAAAGTTAGTCTTAGAACATAGCATGAGATAATAAACATGTCCTCAGAATGGAGGACTCACCAACAAGCTTGGGATAAATCGTACTAGCCACGTGGAGGAGGATGCTCAAGTGGGGCTTCTGTTCCTATATGGTGACAACATGTAGGAACAAAATATGCGTTAGTCCATTTGAATGTTCTAAGTATGTAGGACGCAATACAACAAGAGATAAGTAACATAATCAAAATGCATAAGCATAGGAAATGAGTAGCATATAACAATATGACATGCATAAAAGATACTTAAAGTAAATCATGCTTACATAGAAAATAATACATGTGCAAGGAGTGACCATTGTTAGTGAATTTCCAAGGCGTATCACCTGCTTGGAGAGGCAATTGAGGTACAAATCACTCAATTAGTTGATAAGGTACAAAACCACTCAACATGGTTGATGAGGTACAATCCCCCCAACATAGTTGATGAGGTACAACCCCCCCCCCCCAATATGGTTATCAAGGTAAAAACCCTCCGACATGGTTGCACGGGCCTACCACCTCCCGAGCGAGGTGATCGAGGTACAAACCCCTCAACATGGTTACCAGGACGTACGACCTCCCGAGAGAGGCTTGGTTAATTCCTAACACTATATAGATATTGGCATATATATGATTCCTTTCATCATCATAAAGTCACTTAACTCATAAGACATGCATTGGACCTTCAATTCCTCAAGAAATCATAACTGAACATTTTATCAAATACTTTGTGGATGTGTAGTGCTAGTGTAAAATCATGCAATTCAAGAGTGGAATCATGCTAGAAAAGTTAGTGTAAAACCATCAATTAGATGTTGGTAACACCCTCAAGCAATATACATCAAAATCTTTCATCAAATCTCATAATAGATCTTAGATTCATAGCTCAAACATGCTAAAACAATCACAATTGCATAAACCCCAATATAATGTGCAGTGAAATTCATAATAAGTAAGACCCATGAGTAAATCAACTTTAAATCATGCAATTTTAGATAGAAGGAAGCTTGGGTATCATGGGTGAAAGGAACCCACGAAAGAAACCAACATACTTTAGCTTAGGAGAATTTCTTGAAGAAGATCTGAAATTGAGACTTGAAGTTTGGATAAAAACTTAGATCCGGATGAGTTTTAGTACTTGAATTTAGAAGTGAAATATTTGTCTAAGTGTTTGAATGAGTATTGGGGAATGTCTTGTGTTATATAAGGGTGAAATATGGCTAAGTATAAGTATTTTCACGCATTGAGAGACTTAGGACCAAGCCAAAAGTCTTGGACCGAGAGAGAAAAACAGGACCAAATTTACACTGTGGTGTGCCCTTGGCGCGTCGCGCCGGGGGTGCGAAAAGCTCTCTGAAAATTGCATTTTGCAATTTTCAAATTTTGGTACGGTTGTTCTTAAATCGGGGTTAGACCCATTTCCTGCTCAATTTGACCCCCTGATTAAGAATATGAAGTCAGGTTTTCGATATTACGCACGAATTTTGAGATATATGGAAATTACGATTCTGGACACTTTCGAGGCACATTTTTGTCCCTTAGAACTATGTGTTTGATTTGAATATGGTTACGAACAAATAATGTAAATTTTGGTACTTTGAGGCTTGTTTTGAGATTCTCGGGTTCCTATTCGTCATCTCACTCCTAGACCCCAGGTCTGATTCGTGACACTCACATGGGCCGTGTGATCTCATACGAACCATGAAAGCTCCCATGGAGCATCACCTTGGTCCAAAAATTTTCAAAATCAAAATTTCAAAGCTCTAATGAGGCCATAAAATATTCAGGTGCTCGCTGAGGTTTGCCCCATCGCATGAGATTCGCCTAGTATAACACCCCATGAAATTATCGAAATGCCCCTGAAATGTAATCATGTGCAAAATGCATCTTTCGATTCTTCTATGGGGAATCCGAGATCGAATTTTTTATCAGCGCAAAAAATTGAGGAAGAAAATGGTCTCAACCAATTTAAGAGCAACTGGAGCAAAAAATAACTTTGCTAATTATTGCAAAAAAGTATCTGTCAACATCCCTGGCGCATCGTAGGGGGGACGCAGAGATGCACTCATTATTATTTTTTAAAATTTTGAAGGGAATTAAAAATTTCCAAATAATGGCGAAAATGTATTGGTATGCGCCCCTGGCGCGTCACAGACCAATACATCAGTTTTTGAAGTTTTTCTTTAAATATGGGAAGGGTATTTTGGATACTCCAATCCATTTTTAAGTCTTAAAATGTGTTTCAGATTTTGTTTATCAATTGAGGTTCAAAATCTATATTCTTCATAAGTTAAGAGTACTTACTGAGAGAGGAGAAGAAGAGAGGGTTGAGGGTTTCTACTCCAAGTCAAGATTTCCTTGAAGATTTGAACAATCTTCATTCCAGGTATGTAAAGGTTACCCAAAACATGGAATTATTCTTCCATGTGGCCCAATGTATAGATTAGGTTGATAGTTGATAGCATTTGAGTTGCAATTCTTGAAGAATTTCCTGAAATTTATCTTTAATTTATGTCTGAAATCTTGAACTGATGATCATCATACTTTCAAACAAGCTTTTACCTGTATTATTATATGATTATGTGATTTAACTATTTGTTTTATCGAGTAATTTAGCCATTGCATATCTACATGACTAAGTGTTAAAGAATAAGTGAATGAACCTATCGATTGATGTCTAGAGCCTGGGCTATGTACGTATGCACGATTATTGTGGTTCGGATCTCGAGATGAGCATCTGATTGTCAAGGTTGATGATGTAAGTTTCCTTAGCGTCTAAATGATATTGAACTTTGCCTTGAGAAAACAAATCCTACTTCAGAGTTGATAGATAATGGGATGAAGTGAGTGTTTATGGCCGTAAAGGCTAGGTGATGGAAATCCTTGATTGATAGACAATTTTATGAGCAAGTAAAGTCATGGGAGGATTATTAGCACAAAAATGGGTGAGAGTGAGTCCCACTCGCACCTATTGACTATGTGGTCAGTGTAGGAGAGGATTGGACCATGAAAGTAGATTTTTCCTTTGTCTCGCAGAGGGGTTGATAGACTTCTTTTGGGATCCCCGATATACTCATCCTATACCCCGGCCAGGTACTGGACGGATGTGACAACGACATCTCTTTGTTGTATCATCATCGGCTCATAAGTGGTTGTTTTTTTGTTATAAAAACTCCCAGATAGGTTTCATGATGAAAATACTCTGATGTTGATATGATAGGGTGATGTCTTGATGGGTAGTGATGTGATAGAGACTGTTTCTTACTCCCAGCCATCTCCCGCTACTGAGACAAAATGTAGGGGAGCCATCACCATGCTGACTCGACTGATGGACTCCCAAGGAAATAGTGAGGGTTTACAAGCTCCTAGCTCTAGCTCACAGGAACCCTCGACTGCAACTCGACTCAGAGACTTCCTGAGGATGAACCCGCCAGTGTATACAGGGTCGAAGGTGGAAGACGACCCACAGAACTTCATTGATAAGATGTATAAGGTCCTGAAGGTGATTCATGCTGATGAGATTGAGGGAGTTGAGTTTGCCGCTTACCAGCTGAAGGATGTTGCTAACGTGTGGTACAATTAGTGGGAGGAGAGTAGAGGTGAGAATGCGGAGCCTGTAACATGAGAAGAGTTTGAGATGACCTTTCTTGACCACTTCTTTCCTCAAGAGTTGAGGGACGCAAAAGGTGGGTGAGTTCTTGAATCTGAAATAGGGAGGTATGACTTTGAAAGAGTATAGCTTTAAGTTCATTAAGTTTTCAAGGTATGCTCCACAGATGGTGCAAGACATAAGGGCGAGGATAAGGAAATTTGTGTCTGGTCTGGGCAGACATGTACAGAAAGGGTGTAAGGCAGCTTTACTGATTCCAAGCATGGACATCTCCAGAATTATGGTGTATTCCTAGTAGATAAAAGAGGACAAGAAGAAAGACGGAGAATAACAGATGAACAGAAAGACGAAGTCAGCGAGACATGAGCCTAGACCGCAGAGATAGAATAAGGGTGACAATTCCTACTTCTAGAGGAGATCCTCTCATCCTGCACAGTCTGTAGTGAGTGCACCTATTAATCCAAATAGGAATCACTAGAAATCTTATGGTTGTCAGAATTTCAGGGCTCCGGGTCCTCAATCTCAAGCTAGTGTAACCCAAGGCCAAGGCACGACGGGAAAGCCACCGTGTGGCAAGTATGGTAAGCTTCATCTTGGAGAGTGTCATTTGGGAAAAGACGTTTGCTATTCATGTGGTTAAGCTGGTCACTTCAGTTATGAGTGTCCAAAGAGGTGAAGAGGTAAGGGGAGCAGCAGACCACAGTTATCCGCAGCCCCTCCAGTAAGCAATCAACAGAGAGGTGCTACTACTGGTACAGGAGGCGGGACGAACCGCCTTTATGCTATGGGTAATCGACAGGAGCAGGAGGCTGCACCAGATGTTATCATGGTATGCTTCGAATCTTTACCTTTGATTGTAATGCATTTCTCGATGCGGTGCTACCTTGTCTTTTATGACCCCTTATGTGGCTAGTAAGTTTGGGATTCTTCCAGAGTGTTTGCTTGAACCTTTTGCTTTTTATACTCCTACTTGTGAGTCTATCTTTGCTGAGAGAGTTTACAGGGATTGTGTAGTGTCTATTTATCATAGAGACACCTTAGTTGACTTGGTAGAGTTGAAGATGGTTGATTTTGATGTAATAATGGGCATGGATTGGCTTTACACCTATTATGTTTCTGTTGGCTGTAGAGCATGGATTGTTAAGGTTCAATTTCCTAATGAGCCTATCTTAGAGTGGAAAAGGAGTTCTGTTGCACCTAAGGGCAAATTTTTTTCTTATCTTAGAGCTAGAAAGTTGATTTCCAAAGGTGGTATTTACCATCTCATGCTAGTTAAGTCTGATAATGTTAAATCTGCTACTCTTGCGTCAGTACCAATTGTGAATGAGTTTCCTGAGGTGTTTCCTGATGATCTACCCGGAGTCCCTCCGGATAAGAAGATTGACTTTGGGATTGATGTTCTTCCTGAGACCAAATCCATTTAAATTCCACTTTATAGAATGGCCCCCGAAGAGTTGAAAAATTTGAAAGAACAGTTGAAAGACTTGTTAGAGAAAGGTTTTATAAGGCCTAGTGTCTCACCTTAGGGTGCTCGTGTCTTATTCATGCATAAGAAAGATAGGTCCCTCAGAATGTGCATAGACTACCGACAGCTGAACAAGATCACTGTAAAGAACAAATATCCTCTACCCAGGAAAGATGATCCATTTGACCAACTTTAGGGTGCTACTTGTTTCTCCAATATGGACCTCAGTTCGGGTTACCATAAGTTGAAGGTAAGGGAAAGTGATATCCTAAAGACAGCCTTTAGAGCACGGTATGGCCACTTTGAGTTCTTGGTTATGTTCTTCGGGTTGACAAATGCATTGATGGCTTTCATCGATTTAATGAACAAGGTATTCCGACAATACCTTGGTATGTTCATGATTGTGTTTATCAATGATATTTTAATATATTCTAAGGTTGAGGAGGAGCATGGGGAGCACCTTAGAGTGGTTTTGCAAATACTCAAAGATCATAAGTTGTATGCGAAATTCTCAAAGTATGATTTTTGGCTCAAATCCGTGGCTTTCTTGGGCCATGTTATTTCAGGAGATTGTATTTGGGTAGATATGCAGAAAATTGAAGCGGTTAAGAACTGGACATGACCTACTTCTCCAACAGAGATAAGAAGCTTTTTGGGTTTAACAGGCTACTATCACAGATTTGTTGAAGGCTTCTCTTCTCTGTCATCCCCATTGACCAAGCTAACTCAGAAGAAGGCCAAATTTCAGGGTCTGAGGCATGTGAAAAGAGTTTTCAAGAGTTGAAGACTAGATTGACCATAACACTAGTGTAGACCTTGCCAGACGGGATGGGGGGAATTCGTGATATATTGTGATGCATCCCTAGTAGGATTGGATTGTGTATTTATGTAGAGAGGGAAGGTGATAGCATATGCTTCTAGATATATAAAGATTCATTTGAAGAATTATTCGACTCATGATCTCGAGTTAGCAGCAGTAATATTCACACTTAAGATTTGGCATCACTATTTGTATGGAGTGCATGTGGATGTGTTCACTGACCATAAGAGCTTGTTATATGTGTTCAGCCAGAAAGAGCTCAACCTGCGGTAGAGGATATGGATGGAGTTGCTCAAAGATTGTGATATAAGCACTCTCTACCACCCAGGAAGGCTATCATTGTTGTTGATGCTATTAGTAGGATGTCTATGGGTAGCACTGCCCATGTGGAGGAAGGAAAGAGAGAACTAGCTAAGGAAGTGCATAGATTGGATCGACTGGGAGTGCAACTTGAGGATAATGACAAAGGCGGGTTCAATGTTTAGAATGTTCTGCTTCATCCTTAGTGTTGGAAGTGAAGGAGAAGCAAGACCATGACCCTGTCTTGTTCCAATTGAAAGAAGCGGTTCACAAGCAGAAGATGATGGTTTTCTCCAAAGGGGGAAATGGGGTGTTGAGATATCAAGGAAGATTGTGTGTACCCAATGCTGATGGTGTTTGAGATAGGATTATGGTTGAAGCTCATAGCTCCAGATATTTTATCCACCCTGGTTCTAACAAATGTACCATGACTTGAGGGTAGGTTTATTGGTGGAATGGGATGTGGAAAGGCATTGCTGAATTTGTATCTAAGTGTCCCAATTGTCAATAGGTTAAGGTTGAACATTAGAGACCGTGTGGGTTAGCTCAGAACTTTGAAATTCCAAAATGGAAGTGGGAGACGATTAACATGGATTTCATCACTAGCTTACCAATTTCCAGAAAGCAGCATGATTGGATATGGGTGATTATTGATAGGATGATGAAATCATCCCATTTCTTGGCAGTCAAGACAACTTATACAACCGAGGAGTATGCCGAACTATATATTCGTGAGATTGTGATGTTGCATGGGGTTCCCTTGTCCATCATCTTAGAAAGGGGAAGTCAATTCACCTCTCAATTTTGGAGATCCTTTCAAAATGGATTGGGTACGAAAGTACATCTGAGCACAACCTTTCACTCTCAAACAGATGGACAGGCAGAGCGTACTATCAAGACCTTGGAGGATATGTTGAAAGCGTGTGTCATCGACTTCAAAGGTAATTGGGATGACCATCTACCATCAATGAGTTTAGGTACAACAATAGCTACCATGCCATCATCTAGATGGCCCCTTTTGAGGCATTGTACGGGAGGCAGTGTAGATCACCGATTGGCTAGTTTGAGGTTGGTGATGTTGAATCGATCGGACCAGACCTTCTCCACCAATCCATGAAAAAGGTGAAGGTCATCAGAGAAAGGTTGAAGACAACACAGAGTCGTCAAAAGTCTTACATGGACGTGAAGAGAAGAGACTTGGAGTTTGAGGTGAATGATTGGGTGTACTTGAAGGTGTCACCCATGAAGGGTGTCATGGGGTTTGATGAGAAGGGAAAGTTGAGCCCACATTGCAACGGACCATATCATATCGTGAGGAGGATTGGGAAGGATTCTTATGAGCTAGACTGCCTTCCGAGCTAGATGGAGTTCACCTGGTGTTACATGTGTCAATGTTGAAAATGTGTTTGGGAGATCCGGCTTAACAATTGATATTGATAGTACGAGAGTGAAGGATAGTCTATCTTATGAAGAAATTCCAGTCTAGATCCTTGATCGACAAGTTTGTAAGATGAGAAATAAAGGGATAGCCTCCATTAAAGTCCTGTGGAGGAACCAATTTGCTGTGAAAGCTATGTGGGAAGCTGAGGAAGCAATGAAACTCAAATACCTGCACTTATTCGTGACAAATAATGATGATGTTGAAGGTAAATGTCCTTATCCTTAATGTTATCGAATGTCTCCTTTCATTGAGTTGATGCATTTATCTAATTCTGTTCCCAAGCCTAAGACTGAGATAGATAGGTGATGGGTAGCTAAGAGCTCGAGAGTTTCCGAGTGAGGAATAAGGTGAATTTTAAGGTTACTCGTACTTTTATTATACCCTTACTCATCATTCAAGGATGAATGATCCCAAGGGGGAGATGATGTAATACCCCATGAAATTATCAAAACACCCCTGAAATGTAATCGTCCGCACAATGCGTCTTCCAAAGCTCCGATTGGAAATTCGAGATCGGATTTACGATCAGCATAGAAAATCAAGTCGAAAAATAGTCTTGAACCGATTTAAGATCAACTGGACTGAAAAATAATTTTCACTAATTATTGCAAAAATAGTGTCTATCCGCGCCCCTAGCGCGACATAAAGGGGGTGTGGAGATGCACTTGTTATTTTTCTAAAGATCTTAATGGGAATTGAAATTTTTGAAAATGGTGAAAATGTACTGGTCCGTGCCCCTGGTGCATCACAGACCAGTACATCAGTTTTTGAAGTTTTCATTTTAATTACGGGAAGGGTACTTTGGGTATTCTCAACCTATTTTTAAGTCTTAAAACATGTTTTAAAGTTCGTTTATTAGCGATTGAGGGTTCAAAACCCATATTATTCTTAAGTTAACCGTACTTTCTAAGAGAGGAGAAGAACTGAGGGTTGAGGGTTTCTACTCCAAGTCAAGATTTCTTTGAAGATTTGAACAATCTTCATACAGGTATGTAAAGGCTACCTAGAACATGGAATTGTTCTTCCATGTGCCCGAATGTATGGATTAGGTTGATAGTTGATAGGATTTGCGTTGCAATTCTTGAAGAATTTCTTGAAATTTATCTTTAATTTATGTATAAAATCTTGAATTGATGATCATCATAATTTTAAACAACCTTTTACATGTATTATTTTATGATCATGTGATTTAACTATTTGTTTAACCAATTAATTAAGTCACTGCATAATCTCTACATGACTAACCATTAAAGACTAAGTGAGTGAACCTAGGGATTGATGTCTAAATCCTGTGCTATGTATTATGCATGATTGCTATGGTCCAGGTCTTGAGATTAGTGTTTGATGGCTAAGGTTGATGATATGAGTTTCCTTAGCATCTAAACAGATTGAACTTTTCCTTGAGAGAACAAATCTTACTCCTGAGTTGATAGATGATGAGATGAAGTGAGTATTCATGCTTGTAGAGGCTAGGTGATGAAAATCCTTGATTAATAGACATTTTTATGAGCAACTCGAGTCATGGGAGGAGTATTAGCAACGAAATGGGTGAGAGTAAGTCTAATCCATTAACCACGTAGCCAATGTAGGAGAGGATTGGACCATGAAAGCAGATGTTTTCTTTGCCTCACAGAGGGCTTGATAGACTTCTTTTAGGATCCGCGATAGACGTGTCCTGTACCCTGACAAGGTACTAGACGGATATGGCAACGATATCTCTTTGTTGTATCATCACCGGCTCATAGGTGGTGGTTGTCGATTATAGAAACTCCCAGATAGGTTTCACGATAATAGTACTCTGATGTTGATGTGATAGGGTGATGTCTTGATAGATAGTGATTTGATAGAGGTCGTTTCTTACTCTGAGTTGAGGATGAGTGATTGATGAGCTATTGTTATTGTATATCATTTACTTTAGTCCATTTTACATACAGTACATTCCACGTACTAACGCCCCTTTGGCACTGCATCATTTTATGATGTAGATTTTATAGACAGAGGACTTCAGTAGTCCGATCGTTGAGGTTCACAGATTCATGATTTCCATACTTGGTGAGTCCTCCCTTATTTTTAGAGGACATATTTATCTTTTTATCTATTTGAGTCATTTATCTTGATTGTGGTAGTCAGGGCATGTCATGGTACCTTCATAGACACCAGTTATAGAGGCTTCAAAGACATAGACAATTGATAGTTAATGTTGAAGTTGTTTCCATGTTTCTCTTTTATCTTGAGATTTCTCTTTAATCCTTATATCGTAAGATAGACAAAATGACAGATCTTGTGATAGACAAAATTGATAGCCTATAACCCGCTGATAGTTAAATATTTCTTGTTATCTTTCACTGAATGAACTGAATGAACGAATATGATGAGACTACGTAGTTTTCTTGGGGACTAGCAATAGTCTCCGAGTGTCAGCTACGCCTAGGGTATCCTCCAGGGGCGTGACACCTAGTCTCAGAACTGAGGTTTGCCCCGCCTCACCGGGATTCGCCTAAACTCAATTGAACTTTGACATACATCGACAAAGCTGATACTGATACCACATGTAACGACCTGGCCGAACATAGTGAAATATTGTCTACTCTTGGGCCTAGCCCATCACGGAGTTGTCCCTTTTGGCTCACCTCAAAAGGCGTCACACAATATATAGATTTCCCTTTACTTATACCCAATATATCTCTTATTTTTTGCCAATGTGGGACTTCTCATGTCAAGATGAGTTCTTACAAAAAAAATATGAATGTCCATTGATTTTTTTGTCCTTCACAAAAATGCTTTATAATAGACAAAATTGTCATGAACCGTTTTTCTTAAGTATCAAATTATCTTTAATATAATGAAAATTAAAGAACCTAAAGTATATGGTAAGAGTAACTAGGAGAATTGATAATTAAGGAGTTCTAAAATATATGATAAGAGAAAAATCTATTTTAAATATTCAGGAATTCTAAATATATAGTAAATAGCAACATAACTTTGACTTTTGATATCAATAGAGAAATTTCGTTCACAACATGTTAATTTATTTTTTAAAATTTTGTAGTTAATAACATAAAATATTCAAATTAATCATCAATGTAAAGTTGTTGCCAAGAAAACAATAACTTCTCTTATATGTATATTTTTAATAATGAAATATTTCTATTATATCTAATTACAACAACGATATCATACTGGTGCCTACTTGAGCAGCTTAAAGGTATATCTAGCATGAAAATAGTTGAATATTTCTTTAGATTCAATATCAATATAAAATATTCAAATTAATCAGCAATATAAAGTTGCCAAGAAAAGAATAATTTCTCTTATATGTATATTTTTAATGTGAAAATGGCGTCATTATAATTGATAGAAAAACTCACATAATTGGTGATACATCAGATAGAAAACTCACACATATAAAACTCAAAAATCAAAATACCTAAATACATTTTGACCATTTACTCTTTGCATATTATGATTATTCACTATACATTGATGAAAGCACTAGTAATAGATAAAGTTTATTGTATAATTAATGGAAAAATTGATAATATCTAAATTGGTAATTTTGATGTTTTTGTTCGGGCTAATCTAGCCTGAAATAGATTCACTTAATATAGGATCACAAGGACTAAATAGTTCACAAAATTTACTGATTTTTGACTAACTTAAAAATTTAAATTTTTAATCATATCTTTAATAAATAGGGATAACTTATAGATAGTCTTAGATTTAATATAATATAACCGATCTTTCTCCTGATTTATGATATCAGGACTACAACCTCTTATAAATACCTAAGGCATTAATATTATAGTTTCATCATATTTTACGCATCACCTCACCGAGGTTAGTGTATTATTTTTTATATTGCTTATTTGTTTTCACTTTTATTGTTTCTATACATGTCAAACCTCTCTATATTGTTTTTACGAATTTTTCTTTAAATTATTTGCTATAAAAAAACATAAAAGATATATCCCAGTTTTTTTTTTAAAAAAAAAATTGTTATTATTATGAACTGTTGTTATAGAGAGGTTGTTTAACTATAATCACTAATATTTTTTTATCTTTTTCAATGATTAATTTATGTTAAAATGGCGTCATCATCTGATGCGAGATTTGCAATGATTTGGATAATTTGAGACAACATTTGAGAGACATTGATGTTTTGATAGAAGATGCCATAAAACATGGAATAAATGGAGTATTGACTTTAATGATAAAAACGCGTGTTGCTTATTTGATGAGAGAGAGTGAACTCGAAAATGAACTTGAGACTAAGTATAACATCTTTTATCATAGGTACCTTTGAGTGATAGTTTATTTCTTCCTTATAGGAAGTTATAAGAATTTTTATGTTGTTGATTGATTGTTGTTAGTTATAAGATAAGCAAGAGAATAAACTTTATTTTCTCTTGATTTGAAATCTTTTACCTAAATGATGTGTTTTATGTTAAAATGTATGTATATATATTTTTTTTATTTTTTAAATTAAATGTCTTCACAAGTAGATGTAGGATTTGAGTACACGCTATCATGCTCCAAAATTTCATTTTTTTAAGTCCGGAGTGGGGGAAGGGAAATGGAGGAAACGTACAAAGGTAGAGAATTGAATTCTCACCAATAAAGTAAGAATTTGCATAACTAACCAACTGAACCACTACTATCCTCTCCAGATCTCACTTGTGAGATTACACCGAATATGTTACGCTCTTTATTTTAAATTATTTGCCCAATTTTCTTTTTAATCTATTTAAAAGAAGATGCATTTTTTTTCCTTTTTAATAGTTTTTAGTTTTAATATTTTACATGACATATTTAAGGATATTAGGTCTCATAATTAAGACACTAAGATGGGCTCCACATTATCTCTCCATAATCTTCATTTTCATCTTGTCAACTCATTAGTCGCTTTGATGAGAAAAATTACAAGTCTACAATTTACAATGTTTTTCGTATATTTTTTTAATATCAAAATTATAATTTAAAATTATTGACCATTTAACCTAATTCAATTTAACTTTTAATTAAAGATTAATCAAAAGAACTTTTCAGAAACGGTTAAAAGTGTTGCATATAATTTGTTTCATACAAGCAAATTAAAATTTGTGAAAAAATAGAAATACATACAATGGAAATGAAAAATAAAAAAAAGACAGCATGTTTCTTCTTCAAATTAACTTAAAATGAAAGACAAACTTTTTGTTAGTTAATGTCTTATTAGAGATAGGAATCCGGATATAGGCCAACATGTTGACTAGGAACTTGGTACCAATTTATTGTCTTCACCCCAGTCTCTCCGCATAATAAGATTTTAGAAGAAAAAAAAAGGAGACAAATTAAAATAAACATATAACAAATGATTAGCCTCTTTGTAGATGAAAAGGTTCATGTAAATACATTATACTTTACATTAGATTTGAAAACTTAAAGGTTTATATATTGATAAGAAAATGCAAAGATATATGTATATTGATGAATAAAATGAATTCGATGTATCTGTGAAGAACTAGAAGTCTGGACTTTTTATGAGATTTGGGTGATTCTTCACAGCAAGTTTTTGAAATGTGAATTAAGGTCTAATCCTTCCATGGTCCATACAAATATTGTATTTTGGGCTGTGTAACTAATAACTTTGATATCATGATTAAAAAATATATACATTAAATTTTGGATTTGACTTAACCCCAAAAATTAATTCATAATTTCTTGATTATCCGGGACCATATAAAATTACGAACTATCAATGCAGGATCAAACTCAAGACATATATAGCAATCAAGAGTCGAAGGAACTTTTTTTAAAAAAATTTCATCATGTGTTCACCTGCATTAGAGCCCCGACTAAATTTAAATCTCTCATTGCAGGGGGCATTCTAGAGTAGCTCTCCCCACAAAATTCTTTTCATATCCAGAGCTCAAACTCAAAACCTTTAGTTAAGAATGAAACAATTTCAGCTCTGAACCACAATCCATATCGGAGGAGTTACATATATGTGTATGTGTGAAACTATTAATGTGATTTCAACAAATATATTAATATCACATTATGTGTTTATAATTCCAAAAATATAATAAACTTAACACAATAAGTACAATTCTAAGATACGTAACGTTGTTGGTTGAAACCATCAAAAGGATGAAAATAGCTAGAAATAAACGGTTATAGAAGAGCCATTATATTTTGTGTGTATTTTCCTAAGTCCGAGAGAGAAGATAACATAATTCAAGGATGGTTTTGTGTGGCATGGATGTAAATATTTATGGAATTAGTTCTTTTAAAAATTCAAAACCCTACTATATTTTCTATTGTAGGGTAACATGGGATACACTAGTATATATTTCATGATTATTATAGAAAAACACATTTGAATATCATTTTTTGTGAACTTTGTACTTGAATGATCAGGTGATCGTATTTCATATTTAAATTACAATTAATTATTTATCAAAATACATCTGAAAATTGACTAGACCAATAGTTTTGGAATACATTCGGCAAAGATGCATGACAATTTAATTTGCATATAAAATTTTGTTCACATTATAGCTAACTCATTAGGTAAAAAATGGAAATATCTAATAATTTGAGTAGAAAACTTGCAAACATAGAACTTAGGAGGTTTTTTTTTCTTACCATTATCTTTAAATTCATCAGTTAGTCAACTCTTGATCCTTCTATTTTCATCTAGCTGTAATTTAAAAATTGGTTGAAATTTTTTTAAGAGATTCTTGGTATTTTCCCTCGAAATTAACACTTAATCAACATTATTATTAATCCTATTTAACAATTCAAATGGGTGACAACATGGATGAAAAATAGAAAAAAAAAATATGATAAGTAGCACTTTTTATTTAATATTACAATGCTTGATTGAGTTTACGGAATATTCAAGTTCTTAGCATTTCAATGTTTCTATATAGGTCAATAAAATATCTGCATATTTTTGCATTATTTTTCTAATTTTTTGTATCATAAATCATAAAAAGTAGATTGTAAAGAAAATTCTAGTTGTTATCATTAATTATTGTTATAGAAATGACTGTTATAAAAGTCCTAAATGTAATAACTAAAGAAATTCTTATTTTTTTTATCTAGTAATTAATTAACAGTAAAAACAACGTCCTTGTCTGATGGCGATATTGACCGAAGGCTCGAGATTCGCACCGAGCTAGAGAATTTGAAAAATCATTTAATAGAAATGGATGCTTAGATATAAGATATTAAATTACAAGGTAAAGATGTATTGGTGTCTGTAATGATAAATTTAGTTGCTTTTTATTTAAGGAAAGTATTTTGAAATGAGCTTAAAACTAAATATAACTTTTTGTAATACTAGATACTTTTATTTTTATTTTCTTTCATGCATGTAGGAAGATTATAAGAATTGCTGGATTGATTAATTGTTGGGAGCAAAAGATAGTAATATACACAAGAGTATAAATTTTAACTAAGTCTATCTATTTTTTTGTGTTACATTTTAATTTTATACTTTAACACATAATTAAAATTTTTATTATAGTGTATATTATGATCTTTTTCTCCCAACATACAACCAACATAATAATCCTTATCTTTCTATTGGGAAGAAAATAAAATCAAAGGCACCTATGACAAAAAAAGGTTTTATTTAGTTTTAAGTTCATTTTCAAACTCAGATTCTTAACTCAATAAAAAATAATTTCATCTAGCATACAGACAACAATATATCCTTACCTCATAACTAGCATCTCGTATCTGAGTAACTTTTTCTATTAAATGATGCTTCAAATTCTCCAGCTCCGTGTAGATCTTGCGCCTCCTATGTGATGACCCGTTGGGTTATTTTAGAAAATATCATATACCACTAATATATATATATATATATATATATTAAAAGCAGTTAGTAGATGAAACGACCCCAAAAAGTGCTCAAAAAATGTGTCTCGTAAGTGCCCCGAATCGTAATTTTCATATATCTCGAAAGCTATGCGTGATTTTGAAAATTCGACTTCATATTCATAATCAGGGGCAAAATTAAGTGGGGGATGAGTCTAACCTGAATTTTTAAGCAACCGTAGCAAAATTCAAAAATGCAAAGTGAGCAATTTCCAGTGAGCTAGCGCGTCCCAGGCACGATGCGCCAGGGGCACAGAGAAGGTATATTTTTGCCCAGTTTTATTAGTTCGGTCCAAGACTTTTGGGTCTTAGGCCTAAGCCTTCCCATACGTAAAAATACTTATACTTAGTCATATTTCACCTTCATTTCATATAAGACATTCCCCAAAACCCTCTCAAACACTTAGACTATTGTTTTATTCAAAATTCAAGTGTCAAAATCTCTTCTGGATCTTAAGGAATTCATCCAAGCTTCAAGTCTTCATTCAAATCTTGTCAAGAAATTCTCCAAAGTCAAGGTATGTGGGTTTCAACTATTGCGTCCTTTCACCCATGGTACCCAAGCTTCCTTTTTACCTAAATACATGTTTCTAAGTTGATTTACATATGGGTTTTCTATTATGAATTTGGCTATGAACTTTGTTGGGGTTTTATAAAAGTGTGACTGTTTAAGAACATTTTGAGCTATGAATCTTTAATCTATCTTGAGATTTGATGAAGAGTTTTGATGTATATTTCATGGTATTACCAAGTGTTGGTGGGTTGTTTTACATTGGATTTTATTGCATGATTTCACTCTTAAATTGCACGATTTTATACTAGCATTACGCATCCGCCAAGTGTTTGAGAAAATATCTGGATTATGTATCTTGAGTTGTTGAAGGCCTAATTTATGGCATATGAGTTGAATGATCTTATGATGATGGAAGGAATGTATGTCTATGGTATTTGGCACTATAGTGTTGTGAGATGACCACTTTGATGGAGGGTGTGATGCTCATTAATCTAATTGAGGGTTTGATACCTCATTAACCTAATTGAGTGGTTGATACCTCGTTAATCTAATTGAGTGGTTGATACCTCAGTAACCCAATTGAGAGGTTGATACCTCAATCGCTTAGGATGGAAGGTGGTACATTTGATAACCAAGTTGAGGGGTTGATACCTCAATCACCTATGATGGGAGGTGGTAAACCCATTGACCAAATGATGATCTCTGTCTACATACATAATATGTCCCATATAAGTATGTTTTTAATTCAAGCATCATTCATACATGCCATATTGTTATTATGTTATCCATTGCCTAAGTTTATGCAATTCGATTACGTTGCCTATCTCTTGATGCATTTCATGCTACATACTTAGTACATTCAAACGTACTAATGCATACTCTATGCCTCTATGATGTTACCATTTAGGAATCGGAGTCCATTTGGTTATCCTCCTCCTCCACGTGGCTACTGGTTCTGATTTAAGCTATTTGGTAAGTCCTCCATTCCGAGGACAATGTCTATGTTCTTATGCTATGTATTAAAGACTCTCTTTCTTTATGGTATGCTTTGACTATAAGGATGAGCCTGGTTGCTTGTCATGGCCCCGCTAAGTTCTATGTTAGAGGTGTTGTTAGCCAAGTTATGTATTATGCTTGTGCTTTGACTCATTTATGTTATTCAATGCTTAACTCTTTTCCTTAGTCCCAATTTCTCTTGTTTATGTTTCTTATGTTGTTCTATTTTTCTTCAGTGACCAATGATGTGTATATGATATGCTAAAAGGCTTGTTTGGGGTTCCTTCGGGTTCCCCCGAGTTCCCCCATTCGTCGTGTCATGTCTAGGACTTAGGGTCATGAAAAACTTGGTATCAGAGTACTATGTTGTTAGGTCTTTGGCATCCAACTCACCGTGTCAATTAGAGTCTTGTTCGTGGTTGTGTTGTGCACCAAAACTATGAGCAAAAGGCTATGAGACGTTTTAGGAAATGTTTCCCTTCTTCATGGTCAATGTCATGCTATAGAGTTGAGGTAAGTTTATTCCCTGCCCCCACCCCCCAATGATTGTTCTTTGATATGCTATATCATGCCTAAAATAAGAGGAAGAAGAGCCCTCTCTCCTGAAGAACAACTGGCTCATAAAGAATTCTGGGATGCTCTTACCATGTTAGCTCATGTCGTGGCCAATCAAATCAACCAAGGGGCCAAGATCCTCATGTTCCTATCTCGGCATCTCGAGTGAGGGACTTCATGAGGATGAACCCACCAGAGTTCTATGAGTCTATGGTAGATGAGGACCCCCAAGAATTTGTGGATAAGGTGTACAAAGTATTGACTATTATGGGTGTTAGGTCAGAAGAGTAGGCGGAGTTAGCGGCTTACCAATTCAAATGGTGGCCTAAATATGGTATACTCAATGGAAGGAGGAGAAGGGGAACAATAATGTAGTACTATGGGGGGAGTTTAAGATGGATTTTCTTAATCAGTTCTTCTCTCTTGAGATTAGGGAGGCTAAAATGATGGAGTTCATGAATTTGAAGCAAGGATCAATGAGTGTGAGGGAGTTTTCCCTCAAGTTCAACCAACTTTCTAAATATGCTCTCCAATTGGTGGCCAATCCAAGGTGTAGGATGAAAAATTATGCAATGGGTGTATCCGATTTGGTGAGTGAGAAATATCGGTCTGCTATGTTGATAAATGACATGGATTTGTATAGCCTAGTGGCATATGCTGAGCAATTGGAGGAGGAAAAGATGAGGAAAAGAAGGGGCAAAGAGGCCAAGAGATCCTGTTTGAAGGGAAGTTCCAAAGTTCCAAAAATAGAGGTGATGCTATGTGTCCAACATATTGTAAGGTTCATAAAGGCCCATGTTTGAAGGACACCAATGCTTGTTTCCGTTGTGGTGAGGAGGGGCATAAGAAGAAAGATTGTCATCGTAAGCAAGACAAGGGTGAAGTTGTTCATCCTCAAGGTGGTGCCCCAAGGCACAATCGTTTCTATGCTCTTCAAAGAAGGCAAGGAGAGGATTAAGTGCCCAATGATGCTACCTATAAGTTAGAGGTTTTCCTTGATTTTATTGTGTATGCTTTGATGGTTCTGGGAGTCGCTATTTCTTTCATTATTCCTTTTGTTGCTAGTAAGATTTGGTTATCTGAGTCTATTGGTGTTAGAAAGGCTTATAAGGAATGCTCCATGTCTTTATTGCATAAAGTCTTGTCTTGTGATCTTGGTTAAATTTGGTTTGATGGATTGGAGGTCTTGAGGTAGTTTGGCTACATGCATATCATGCTTCTAATGAGTGTCCATAAGGTTAGTCACTTCTTTAAGGATGGAGATCAATTGGGCCAACTACAATAGGCTAGTCACTTCTTTAAGATTGAATTATGGTTCTTGTTTTGTCTCCAAGTGAGGATGAGAGTAGGTAATATCCCTAGGTGTCCTTTTGGGCTAGGAGTGAACATTTAAGTATTGGTGGAGTTGTTTAGTTAACTTATGCATCGGCTATGTTAATGAGTTTCACGAATATGGTCTTAAAACCCTACCTTGATGTGTTGGAGATAGCCTCTAGTAGTGGAGCATTGATTTATTTAGAGCTTGTGAATCATTTTGAGGGTAGTGTTTATGTCTTGGGAGATGAGAGGTTGTTTGCTAAATATGATAGGTGTGAGTTGAGGATAATAAGAAGTTGGTTGGAACTTCCTAAGGATTATGATATGAGTGTGCATTATTTTTTCCCGATAAGGCTAATGTTGTCGTCGGTGCTCTAAGTGGCCTAGCATATGTTGATGATAGTGGCAAAGGGATAGCTAGAGAGGTCCATCAGTTGTCTAGATCGGGGATTAGGTTGGAGGAAGTTGAGTATGGTAGTGTAGTGACTTTGATGGTTCTGAATCTTCTTTGGTTGAGGAGGTCTAGTTTAAGCAAGGTCTTGATTCCACCTTAATAGAGTTGGAAGTTTTGGGTGGAAGGATGGTAGAGTGGAGGTTTTCTCCCAAGAGGGAGATGGTGGTTTATTATACCAAGTGGGATATGTGTGTTTGAGGTTGCAAATTGGGTTAAGATTGGTTGTGAGTCCTTATAGGGTGTAGAGGAAAATTGGTGAGGTTGTATATGAATGGTTATTGCCTATGGATATGGATATGGCTCATCTGGTTCTTCATGCTTTTAGGTTGAGGGGTGTGTTGGTGACTCTAGTGATGTAGACCTCTTTGAGGTTGTGGGTGTTGTGGAGGATAAGTTGACTTAGGAGAAGGTTTCGGTAGAGGTATTGGAAGGGTGGAAAGGTTGGTTAATAATGATGTGGTGTTCGTCAAGGCCCTTTAGAAGAATCATCAAGTCAAAAATGTCTCTCGAGGAGCCGAAACGGGCATGGAGAAGCAATATTCGTATCTCTTTCATTCTATTCAAGCTTATGATAACACGCCAGGTCCTTTTTATGATTCAAAGTCTTATGCTTCAGTCCCTATGTCATTTTCATGTATTTATGTTTATGTTGACAAGTTCATTATGATTTTGACACTTATGATGAGATTCTACAATGGTGTTTAAGTGTGTTGATGCACTCATATTGGGGTTGATTTCTTCATGATCTCCCTTCTCATGTACGTTTCTTTTACATTCGGAGATGAATGTTCCTATGAGGGAGATATTGAAACGACCTCAAAAAGTACCCGAAAATGTGCCTCGAAAATGTCTAGAATAGTAATTTTCATATATCTCAAAATTCGTTCATGATTTTGAAAATCCGACTTCATGTTCATGTTCAGAGGGAAAAATTGAGTGGGAAATGGGTCTAACCCAAATTTTAGAGAAACCATAGAAAATTCAAAAATGCAAAATTAGCAATTTCGAGTGAGCTAGCGCGAGAAGGTATATTTTTGCCCAGTTTTATCAGTTCGGTCCAAGACTTTTGAGACTTGGGCCTAAGCCTTCCCATATGTGAAATTACCTATACTTAGCCATATCTCACCTTCATATCATGCAAGATATTCCCCAAAACCTTCTCAAACACTTAGACTATTATTTTACTCAAAATTCAAGTGTTCAAATCCCTCCGGATCTTAAGGAATTTATCCAAGCTTCAAGTCTACATTCAAATCTTCATCATGAAATTCTACAAAGTCAAGGTATATGGGTTTCAACCATTGGGTCCTTTCACCCATGGTGCCCAAGCTTCATTTTTACCTAAAATACATGTTTCTAAGTTAATTTTACATATGGATTTTCTATTATGAATTTGACTATGAACTATGTTGGAATTTCATAAAAGTGTGACTGTTTAATCATATTTTGAGCTATGAATTTTTAATCTATCTTGAGATTTGATGAAGAGTTTTGATATATATTTCACGATGGTTCTACCAAGTGTTGGTGGGTGGTTTTACATTGGATTTTATTGCATGATTTCACTCTTGAATTGTATGCTTTTACACTAACATTACACATCTGGCAAGTGTTTGGTAAAATGTTCGGATTATGTAGCTTGAGTTGTTGAAGGCCTAATGTATGACATGTGAGTTGAATGATCTTATGATGATGGAAGGAATGTATATCTATGGTATTTGGCTCTATAGTGTTGTGATATGACCACTTTGATGGAGGGTATGATGCTCATTAACTTAATTTAGGGGATGATACCTCATTAACCTAATTGAGGGTTGATACCTCATTAACATAATTGAGGGGTTGATACCACATTAACCTAATTGAGGGGTTGATACCTCAATCACTTAGGATGAAAGGTGGTACATTCAATAACCAAGTTGAGGGGTTGATGCCTCAATAACCTAGGATGGGAGGTGGTAAACCCATTGACCAAATGATGATCTCTATCTACACACGTAATATGTTCTATATAAGCATGTTTTTACTTCAAGCATCATTCACACATGCCATATTATTATTATGCTATCCATTGCCTATGTTTATCCATTTCGATTACGTTGCCTATCTCTTGATGCATTGCATCCTACATATTTAGTAGATACAAACGTACTAATGCATACTCTATGCCTACATGATGTTACCATGTAGAAACTGACTCCATTTGGTCATCTCCTCCTCCACGTAGCTAGTGGTCTTATTTAAGCTAGTTGGTGAGTCCTCCATTCTGAGGATAATGTCTATGTTCTTATGCTATGTATTAAAGATTCTCTTTCTTTATGGTATGTTTTAATTATGAGGGTGAGCCTAGTTGCTTGTCTTGGCCCCCACTAAGTTCTATGTTAGAGGTGTAATTGGACAAGTTATGTATTATGCTTGAGATTTGACTCATTTATGTTATTCAAGTGTTTAACTCTTTCCCTTAGTTCCAATTTCCCTTGTTTGTATTTCTTACATTGTTCTATTTTGCTTATACGACCAAGGATGTGTGTATGATATGCTAATGTTACACCCCTCCCTGGGTCGTGACCAGTGCCCGATAGGAGCACGTAAACATATACCAAGTCAAATTTCTTTATAATCATAGACTAGAATTTTACCAAAATTCCGGCAGAGTTTCCTCTGTTTTATTGACTAACCTCACCTGCAGCAGCTCCCAGAATACACAGAAAATACATACATATGTACATTCACA
>JAOTQR010095851.1:0-30749 GCA_025774065.1 Solanum ossicruentum | reverse complement strand
CGTAACAAGAACTCATGTAACTTGGTATCCAAGCATGTATGCAGATTTGAAGGTAACTATGTATGGAATCATATGAATATGTAAAAGAGTGGAGACATGGTTAATAGTTGTGTCGGAGTTCGTGAGTGCCTTTACGTGCTAAGGAAGGATCTATGTTTCATGCTAAGTAATACGAAATCAAGTAGCCTTACGTACCTTGTTGTATGACCTCGTCACTACCTCGAGTTGACCTTAACTTCCTCCAAATATTTATCTATAACATAGTAGGTGATAAAACTAGCATTAGAAACTAATAGATATACCTTGGCAGCCCAATCACATAACAAAACAACACACGGACAGCAAGAGGGTATTTATAAACCCGAGTGTGTTCTTTCAATCTTTTCGCCCCCTAATCATGTTTGTATAACACACATTCGCATGGACACATCATATCCAGCCTGTTTTAATGCCATAACAGTCTTACAATAGTCCACAAAGCACAATACATAACAATTCTACACAACCTACAAATGGACAACATAACGTTACCTCCTTTCGCCACATTTCGATGTTGACAACTCCAAACCTATTCCAAATCTAACCACACTATTCCAACAAAATTCACATATACAAAAATTACTAAAATAGTCATAGAATAGCACCTAGGAATTCATGAAGGATGTGAGGCAATAGCCTTCCATCCAACAGCCCACAAGTTCATACTAAGAACACAATTGCGACATCATATAGGGGCTCACTTTTGTGGACTGTAAAAGTGGTGAATCATCCTTGTTACATTACTATAAAACCAAATTTATTAAATACATAAGTAATACTTCATAACAAAGTCAACCAACAAGAGAAAAACCTCTTAATTAACAAGAAAAGTGTACAAGAATCCTTAACATACAAGCTGTCCAGAATTTCCAACATATGTTTGATTAACTTGTTTCTTTAGTTTTGATAAGCAAACCATAGTAGGTGCATAAGTAGATTTACTTACCTTTAAACTCAAGGTTTAGAGATTTTTTAAGAATCCTTGTAAGGTTATGAGAGCTTGTTTTCCACACCTTGAGAGAGAGCAAGGAACAACCAATAATGCAGATTTTTTTTGTCTAAGTTGAAATGGTTTAAGCGTGCTGTTTTGAGCCCTTTATAAAAGGTCTCTTGGCCGACTTACTCTTGAACTTTTGAACAAATTTTACCACATATTAATAAGTTGCTTATGCAGCAGTTCGACCCTTACACTTGGGCCTAAAGGGGTCTCCAAGTTGATGGGCTTGGGCCGCCTATTTTTCCAACTTTCTCTTAGTTAGTTTTGGGCCCAAATAGTTAAGTGGGTTGTGATGTCTTTGGGACCTTTTTAATATCCTTGTTGGGATGAAAATATAGCCCATGTGTGATGCTAAAACAAGGGCTAAAGTTACACTCTTAACACGGACTTTATTCATAATCGGACTTGGACAAATTCGACGTCGGGCCTTGTCTCCGTTTAGCCAGCAAATTTAAGCTAAGCAAGTAGGTGACTCACCTGCTAGCTTTTTAAGTCCTACAAGCACCTCAATTCTCTCACTTTGTTTAAGGCCACGACCTCCTCAATTTGACACAAAACAAGTATGCACTCGACCCTCTTAAGTGTTAGACACACATATAGCCCATTAACACGAGATTCAACCACTTTTACAAATTAGGCGCTAATTTGACCAAATCATATCATGTTTCATTTGTATTATACTAGTATTGTAATATGTGGGGTGTTACACTTCTCATGCGTGAAAATAACTATACTTAGCCTTATTTCACCCTCATATCATCTAAGACATTCCCAAATACTCTCTCAAACACTTAGACAATAGTTCATCACCAATTTCAAGTCTCAAACACTCATTCGGATCTTAAGGTTCTTATTCAAGTTTCAAGTCTCCATCTTCAATCTTCTTGAATGCTTTTCCAAAGTCAAGGTAACTGGGTTTCTTTTCATGAGTTCCTTTCACCCATGATACCCAAGTTTTCTTTTACCTAAAATTGTAAGATTTAAATTTGATTTACTCATGGCTCTTACCTATTATGAATTTCACTGCACACTATGTTGGGGTTTCCTGAAAATATAGTTGTTTTAGCATGTTTTGAGCTATGAATCTAAGATTTATTGTGATACCTAATGAAGGGTTTTATATTGCTTGAGGGTGTTACCAAGTATCGATTGATGGTTGTACATTGAATTTCCTTGCATGATTTCACTCTTGAATTACATGGTTTTACATTAGCACCACACACCCGCCTAGTGTTTGATAAAATATCCGAATTATGATTTCTTGAGGAATTGAATGTTCAATGCATGTCTTATGAGTGGAGTGACTATATGATGATGAAATGAATGTATGTATATTGTTTTCTTCAATATAATATTGGAATGTGACCATTCCCTACTTGCGGGATGCGCGCCGGGTTATCATGTCGAGGGGTTTGTACCTTGATAACCATGTCGGCGGTTTGTATCTTGGTTACCAAGGGTGATAGGGAGCAATGATCCACCAACCATGTCAGAGGATTGTACCTTGATAACCATGTCAAAGGGTTTGTACCTCAATTACCAAGGGTGGTATGATGTGATGATCCACCAACTAATTGATGGGGTTGGTACCTCAATCACCAAGGGTGGTAGGGTGGGACAATCCACCAATATGATAGTGGTCTCTTCTTGAACATGTATTATATTCTATATAAGCATGATTTACTAAATAACATCTCACATGCATGCCATATTATTAAATGCTACTCATTGTCTATGCTTATACATTTCGATTATGTTCTTATCTCTTGTTGTATTGCACCCTACATACTTAGTACATTCAAACATACTAATCTATACTCTATGCCTACATGATATCACCATGTTGGAACTGGAGCCCCACTTGATCATCCTCCTTTTGTGGCTAGTACGACTTCTCCCAGGCTCTTTGGGGAGTTCTCCATTTCGGGGATGATGTTTATGATCTTATACTATGTTTGAAGACTATCTTCTTTTATGTATATGTTGACTATGAGGGTGAGCCCGGTAACTTATCTTGGATCCCACTAAGTATCTAAGTTTTAGAGGTATTGCTGGACATGCTTTGTATTATACTATGAGCTTTGATTCTCTCTTGACTCTTAGTGTTTATGATATGGAAGTTGTCCCTTAGCCCCGTTGTCCTTATTTACTATATCTTGTTGTATTTTATTGCTTTCGTGACAAAGGATGTGTAATGATATGTTAAGAGACTTGCTTGGGGTCCCTTTGGGTTCCCATATGCATGTCACGTCTAGTTAGGCTTGGGTCGTGACAAACTTGGTCTCAGAGCACTAGGTTGTTAGTTCCTTAGGGTCCAACACACCACGTCGATTACAGTCCTATTCATGGTTGTAAAGCGCGCCACGAATATGAATGGGAGGCTATGAGGCGTTCAAGGAAATGTTTTACTTCTGCATGATCTATATCGTGGGATAGAGTTAGTTCTCTAGGGATTATTGCTTTTCCCTAACCGTTACATTTCAGGGCATGTCTCAAGTTACAAAGGACAGTGATATGATGAATGTGGAGATTCGCAAATGCTCTATAGGTATTGGCCATGGCGGCGACAAAATAGGCAACTCACCTTGATCAACAAGTGAGTTCTCTTGAGACTTCAATTGGTAAGGGAGAGGTAGTGAGGCCAAGAGGGAACACATTGAAGGAAGGTTCCAAAGTCTCAAAAATAGAGGTTGATGCTATATGTCCAACAAGTGGTAAGGTTCATAGGGGCCCATGTTTCAAGGGCACCAATGTATGTTTCAGTTGTGGTGAAGTTGGACCTAAGAGGAAGGGTTGCCCTCATAGATGCAATAAAGTAAAGGAGATGATGATGGGATGGTAATCCCAAGTGTCATGGCCTATGCATGAGGAAGACCAATGGTAGTTTATGGATGTGGTAAAGTGGGTCATAAGCTAATGGATTGTCCATATGCTCGAAGGAGACATAAGGGTAGTCGATCTTCATATCAAGGTGGCCATGTTGATCAATGGGCTCAAGGAGGGGATGAGGTACCCGATATTGCTATCAGTATGTTGAAATTTCCTTTGACTTTAATGTGCATATTTTGATGGGCCTGGGTGCCACTATCTCTTTCATTATTCTTTTGGTGCTAGTGGGTTCCATGTGTGTCCCGAACTCTTTTTGGAGTCTATCTCATTAGTGAGCTTATTGTTGTCTAAAAGTTCATAGGTGTTTTGTCATATTCATATTGCATTAGGTCTTGCCTTGTGACTTGTTGGATTTATTGTGGTGGACTTTGATGTTATGCTTGGGGTGGATTAGTTTCATGCATATTATGTCCCCATTGAATGAAGGGCACATAGAGTTAGATTCCAACTCTCTAATAGACCCGTACTTGAGTGAGGACTTGTAATATGGATGCGAAGGGGTAGGTTCGCTCCTTGTTTTAAGGTAAAATTGTTCTCTAAGGGTTGCATTTATCATCTTGTGAGAGTTCAGGTGCGCCGAACCTAAGTTATTTCTATTTAGGTGATTCTAGTGATCAATGGGTTACTGAGATCTTTCCCTAGACTTTGAATTTGGGGTAGTGCCTTTTCATTTGATTTATGCCCTGGTTATGTATATAGATCTCATGAATGGGGTCTTTAGTCCCTACTTTGTTATGTTTGTGGTGTTGGAGGATGGTATTAAGGCTGATCCTAAGAAGATGTATGTGATTAGAAACTGACCTAGACTATTGACTCCCTTGGACCTTAGAAGTTTCTAGAGCTTAGGGGGTTACTATCGGAGGTTTGTGAATGAATTCTCTTCTTGCTTTCCCCATGACTAAGTTGACCCAAAAGAAGGCTAAGTTTGTGCATCGACGAGTGTGAAGGGAGTTTCCAAGCCTCAAAAACTAAGCTTATCCCCACTCTTATCTTGTCTTTACCGGATGAGTTTGAAGGGTTGGTTGTGCATTGTAATGCCTCTCGGATTCGTTTGGGTTATGTGTTGATGCAAGATGGTTAGGTAGAAGCCTATGCTATTAGATAATTGAGATGTATGAGAAGGAGTCTCCTATCCATGACCTTGAGTTGGCCACCGTGGTTTTGCTTAAAAAATTTGATGTCATTGTTTATATGGGGTGCGTGTTGATATGTTCACCGATCATAAGAGTCTCCAAAATATGTTCACCCAAAGGATCTTAGCTTGAGACATAGGAGGTAGCTAGGACTTCTTGAGGATTATGATATGATTGTGTACTATCATCCCAGTAAGGCTAATGTTATGGTCGATACTTTGAGTGGGGTGTACATGGGTAGCTTAGTTCATATTGATGGTGGTAGCATAGAGGTGGCTAGGGAAGTCCATCAGTTGGCCAGATTAAGGGTTAGGTTGGAAGAGGTTGATATGGTATTGTTCTTGTTGTTAATGGTTCTAAATCTTCATTGGTTGAGGAGGCAAAAGCTAAGCAAGATCTTGACCTCGCTTTGTTGGAATTGAAGGCATTGGTAAAAGATGGTAAGGTGGAGGTTTTCTCCCAAGGGAGAGATGGTGCCCATAGGTACCAAGGTAGGTTGTGTGTGCCTTGTGTTGATAGCTTGAAGGAAAAGATTCTTGAGGAGATCATAATTTTTCCTATTCTATTCACCCCGGTTCTACAAGATGTATAGGGATTCAAGGGATATGTTTTGGTGGGGAGGTGTGAAGAAAGGCATTGCCAAATTTGTATCTGGTTGTCATAGTTGCCAACAAGTCAAGGCCGAACATCAAAGGTTGGGTGGCTTAACCTAAGAAATAGAGACTCTTACTTGAAAGTGGGAGGAAATTTACATAGATTTTGTGGCTGGATCGCCTAATGACTAGAAAGGAATATTTGATTCTATTTGGATTGTGGTTGATAGGATGACAAAATCGGCTCACTTTCTACTAGATAAGACTACATATGAGGCTGAAGATTATGCTAGGTTATACATTCCTGACTTGGTGATATTACATGGGGTTATTTTATCTATCATATCGAATCATGGTGCTCAATTTACTTTACATTTTTGGGGATCCTTTCAAAGGGGTCTTGGTACGAGAGTTAAACTTAGTACGACCTTTCACCCTCAACGAATGGCCAAGCCAAAGGAGCTATCCAAACACTTCAGGATGTGTTTAGGGCTTGTGTATTGTAGCTTCAGAGTAGTTGGGATGACCATCTTCCATGGATTGAGTTGCCTATAACAATAGCTATCATTCTAGTATTGGTATGGCTTCTTTGAGGCTCTCTAGGGTAGATATTGTAGATCATCGGTTGGGTAGTTTGAAGAGGGAGAGATGACTTTGTTGGATCCTAATCTGATTATGGAGGACATAGAGAAGGTGAGGTTGATTAGGGAAAGGATGAAGTAGCACAAAGTCGTCAAAAGTCCTATGCCGATGAGAGGAGAAATGATCTTGGATTTAAAGTTGGTGACTAGGGATATATGAAGGTTTCACTTATGAAAGGTGTGGTTGTCTTGGTAAAGAGGGAATTGAGTTCACATTTTTTGAGTCCTTATAGAGTGTAGAGGAAGGTTACCACGAATGGGAAGTGCCTTTGGATGAGGATATGGTGTGTCCGGTTCTTCATGTTTCTAGGATTGAGGTGTGTTGGTGATTCAAGTGTTATAGGACTCTTGAGGTTATGGACGCTGTGGAGGATGAGTTGACTTATAAGGAGGTCTAGTGCAGAAGTGGGGTCGATATTAGTAAAGGTTGATTTGTGAGGGTGTAATGTTCGTCAAGGTCCATTGGAAGGATCATCAAGTCGAGAGTGTCTTTTGGGGAGCTGGAGCGGGCATGGAAGGCAATATCTGTACCTCTTCCATTCTATTCAAGCTTATGATAACAGGTCAAGTCCTTCAATATTTCTCTGTCTTATGTTTTAGCCCCATGTCATTGCATGCATTCATGTTTACGTTGACAAGTTCATGATGATTTTTACACTTATGTTGAGATTTTTGATATGATGTTTAAGTGCATTGTTGCATCTTTATGTGGGCTAAAATTTTTATGTTTATGTCTCTTATATATGTTTCTTTGACATTCGGGGACTAATCTTCCCAAGGGGAAGATATTGAAACGATCCCTAAAAAGTGCCCCTAAAATGTACCTCAGAAGTGCCTGAAATCGTAATTTACTTATATCTCAAAATCCACATGTTATATAGAAAATTCGATTTGATATTCTTGTTCAGGGGGTCAAATTGAGTGAAAAATTGATCTTACCTCAATTTTAGAGCAAATGAATCGCAATTTCATTTTTCCAAAAATCAAATTCCAGTGAGTGGTGTGTGTCATTGGCGTGACATGCCACAGTGTTATTTCTTACCGATTTTTTTGAGTTCGATCTAAGGCTTTTGGGTCTTGGGCCCAAGCCTTCCCATGCGTGAAAATACCTATACTTAGCCTTATTTCACCATTATATCATCCAAGACATTTCTAAATACTTATTTCACCATCATATCATCCAAGACATTTCCAAATACTCTCTCAAATACTTAGACAATATTTCTTCTCCAATTTCAAGTCTTAAAAACTCATTCGGATCTTAAGGTTCTAATTCAAGCTTCAAGTCTCTATCTCCAATCTTCTTCAAGGATTCTCCAAAAGTCAAGGTATGTGGGTTTCTTTCGTTGGTTTCTTTCATGGGTTCCTTTCACCCATGATACCCAAGCTTTCTTTTACCTAAAATTGCATGATTTAAAGTTGATTTACTCATGATTCTTACCTATTATGAATTTTACTGCACACTATGTTGGAATTTCATAAAAATATGGTTGGTTTAGCATGTTTTGAGCTATGAATCTAAGACTTATTGTGAGATTTGATGAAGGGTTTTGATGTATATTGCTTGAGGATGTTACCAATTATCAATTGATGGTTATACGTTGAATTTGCTAGCATGATTTCACTCTTGAATTACATGGTTTTACACTAGCACTCCACACCCGCCAAGTGTTTGATAAAAGTTTGGATTATGATTTCTTGAGGAATTAAAGGTTCAATGCATGTCTTATGAGTTGAATAACTATATGATGATGAAATGAGCGTATGTATACGGTTTTCTTATATATAGTGTTGGAATGTGACCATTCCCTACTCAGGGGTTGCGCGGCGGGTTTGTACTATGTCGAGGGGTTTGTACCTTGATAACCATGTCGGGGGGTTTGTACCTCGGTCACCAAGGGTGGTAGGGTGCGACGATCTACCAACAATGTCGGGGGATTTGTACCTTGATAACCATGTTGGGGGGTTTGTACATCGGTCACCAAGGGTGGTAGGTTGCGACGATCCACCAACCAATTGATGCAGTTGGTACCTCAATCACTAAGGGTGGTAGGGTGCAACGATCCACCAATATGATGGTGGTCTCTTCTTGCACATGTATTATGTTCTATATAAGCATGATTTACTACATAACATCTCACATGCATGTCATATTGTTAAATGCTACTCATTGTCTATGCTTATGCATTTCGACTATGTTCTTATCTCTTGTTGCATTGCATCCTACATCCTTAGTACATTCAAATGTACTAATGCATATTCTATGCCTACATGATGTCACCATGTGGTAACCGGAGCCCTACTTGATCATCCTCCTCCATGTGGCTAATACGACTTCTCTCAAGCTCTTTGGTGAGTCCTCCATTTAAGGGACGATGTATATGATCTCATACTATGTTTCAAGACTATCTTCTTTTATGTATGTTGACTATGAGAGCGAGCCTGGTAGCTTGTCTTGAACCCCACTGAGTATCTAAGTTTTAGAGGTGTTGTTGGACATATTTTGTATTATGCTATGAGCTTTGACTCTCTCTTGACTCTTGATATTTATGATATGGAAGTTGTTAATTAACTTTTGGTATTTCTTTTTGGAAATAAAAATTAAATATGTTATTATAAAACTAAACCATTATATAATTGATTATAAATGGTGGAATACATTGTAAAATACCTTTCCTACACTAATTTCTGGACATCCCTATTTACTATCTCTTGTTGTATTTTATTGCTTCCGCGACCAAGGATGTGTAATAATATGTTAAGAGACTTGCTTGGGGTCCCTTCGGGTTCCCATGCGCCGTGTCACGTCTAGGCGCTAGGCTTGGGTCATGACATGGAAGGGACCTCATGAGTTGAGGTGTTCAATTTGACCATTAGTGGATTGAGGATTGGATTCGATTAACACGGCAGCCTGACTTTCTTGAATAATCTTATCTACTTCAGGATTACAGATCTATAATGTTGGAGTCATAACATTAACATTTTCTTCAATCCCCATACTACGTATTCTGGCTATTGGCTTGTTAGCTGACCATAAATAATTATCATAACAAACCCGAGCCAAAGTTTGCTCCTTCTTGGGATTAAAACCAACCAACTGTATTTCTTTCTTCCCCTTGAGCACTTCAAACGCATTTGTACAAATCATATCCCCATTAGGTGGAACTATTAGTTTAGTTGCTACATGTTGCCTATTTTCAAGGCTTGCAGATTTACTTCTACATGATTTTTTGGTGCAACTATGTTCCAGTTCCCAGTTGCATTCTCATTACTATTAGAAAATTCATCTTTCAAATCAATAGCTTCCAAAGATTGCACATCACCACAGAGTTTATCATTTAATTTAAAGGGATTGATAATTTTTTTCAAGATTATTAGTTAAATAAAGAAAAAAAAGTTAGACTGTGGCTTAAAATATTTGTAGATATTCAAAGACAGTCTAAAATTTTACCAGTTCTCGAAACTAGTTTAGCGAGCTGTGTTAAGTTTTCGGTGTTCATTTTTTTGTACTGGTAGGCCTCCCTTGTGCCATTCTTTTGTAAGAATATTCCATTTTACCACCTGCATTTTTTTTATTTTTTTGTATTAGATCGATTTTGTCAGATATTTCCATGGATAATTGGCTTCAATCAGAAAGAAGACACATCAAGAGCGTTATAATTTGTTTGGATATCTTTTCCAAATTTTCCGCCAAAGCTTTTTGCAAAATAATCCTTATTGCCCTCAGTTTCTGGTAAGACAATGACAGTTGATAAAGACACTTAAGAGAAGTCGGGACCTAGCACGGCTAGAGTTAAAGTCAAATTTGCCACAGCAAATGTGAATTCAATATGTCGATGAGAAAATTTAAAAAAAACTATGAAGCGATTTCAAAAGACTGTGTATGATAATCTGCTGTTTTATTGCAACTTCTGTAACACCAAGGTCATAAAAAAGTGAATGCTGACAATTATGGCAATGATAGGTACATAGAGATATGATAACTTTACAGGGATAGTCTAACAATAGATTGTGATAGTGACTTGGAAAATAAGATGTCTGATGAGGGTGATATGCTGGACATGTTATGATTTTCGGGAAGGCAAGGATATTGAGGAATTTGTTCCACGACACCTACTAATTCGACTATCAAAGCAAACTCATATATGGTAGTGTCAATAGCTTTAACAAAGACCCAATAAATCTAAGACGACATGATGAATTATCAACTATTGTTGGACAACTTTGAAGAAGAAGAAGACAAGAGGAAAATACATATTTTACACTAACAAATTATATTTTTTAGTTCATATATATATAAATTGAATTTTGAGGTTGATAACTCAACCTTATTCTTTACTTTTACATTCTTGCATTACTTAACATCATTATAAAGAGTACTACAATCTCCAACTCTTATTTCTTCGTGTTTGTTAAGTAGTAAAGGTCTGTTACCTCGTTAGGATTAGTAAGGTAAGACCTATCTGCCGTTATTTGTACTATTCTCTTTGAGGTTTCTGTTTTTATTTATTAATAAAAAAACTATCACCTAGCAAATTTTTGTTTTAAAATAGCAGGGATCTCAATACAATCAGTAGCTTAAAACCAAAAATTCAGTAAGGAGTCATAAATATTTTTAATATAATTCATGTGTGTATATATATATATTTTAAACAAAATTCACTACTTTCACTTTTTGAGATGCAAAGCCATAAGTTATCCTTTTGAGAATTAATTCATTGAACTATTTTTTTAGGGAAAATACTTCTTTTTTAAAAAAGTTGAGTTTAAAATAGTTGTATAAACTCAATTTTGTGAACAACATCGGACTTGATAGCAAAACAAACTCGAGAAGCAGAGGTAGGATAGAGAAAGAAAGGCAGTAAATATGAAAAAAAATTATTGACCGATAATTTTCAATGCTGCTATTGCAGTCAATATATAGCCAAAAAAAAAACAACGGACTTGAGCGAAAAATTTAACAATTGCACTACAAAGCTTTCTCCTAAAAACTAGATAACAATTTACATATAAAACTACTTCCTAAAAACAAGGACAAATCTATCAAATATGATTTTTATTTACTAACAACTCTTATTTTACTAATAGGACTCTTTTAAACTAACACCCTCCCTTAAATTGAAAGCTCAGCTCGCATGCTTCTGTTTAACTTCAACTTCTGAAAGTCTTTCACAGTGCTAACTCCAATCAACCTCCTCGAATTTATGACAGTAAGCAACCTTAGAGGTTTGGTAAAGATGTCTGCCTATTGGTCTTCACTTTGGCTATATTCCAACTCTATTATTCCTTCATCAATGAGATCTCATAGAAAATAATACTTCACGTCAATGTGCTTACTCTTTCCATATAGCATAGGAATTTTTGATAACTTGATGGAAGAGTTGTCCTAGAAAATTGTAGTTGCTCTTTCTTGTTTGAACTGTAGCTCTTCAAGAATTCTTCTCAATGAAATAGCTTGACAAGCACAAGCTGTAGCAACAACAAATTCAGCATCAACACTCGATAAAGCGACAATCTTTTGCTTCCTGGTATACCATGAAACAGCTCCTGTGCCCATCATAAAAACATAACTTGAAGTGCTCTTTCTGTCGTCCTGATCTCCTACATAGTCCCTATCTATAAAACCAAGCAAACTTGATTCCTCACCCGCTTTTATAACAAGCCAAAATCCTTACTTCTTTGTAGGAAGCGATGGATTCTTTTTGCAGCTAGCAAATGCATCTTCATTAGGCTCTCCATATATCTACTAACAAGACGTACTGCATACGTAATGTCGGGTCTTGTGGCAATAAGGTACATTAAACTGCCCACAATTTGTTTATAAAGCGTGCTGTCCACTTTCGTTCTTCTTCCATCTTTGTTTAGTTTTAAGCCAAACTCAACTGATGTGTTGGTGGAATTGCATTTCAGCATCTTGAACTTGTCTAAAATCTCTCGCACATACTTCTTTTAAGAGATAAATATCCCATCATCAGGTTGCACCACTAGTAAAGTTCTAACCCTAGAAAGTAATACATATTACCAAGATCAGACATCCTGAACTCATCCATCATAGACTTCTTAAATTCAACAAATATGGCACTATAGCTCCTAGAATATATAAGATCATCAACATATAAGCATTCAATAAGCATTTTCTCATTGTCCCCAATCTTCGTAAAAAGTTTATGCTCATGTGGACACCTTTGAAAACCCATTTTCAGAAAATAAGCTTCAATGTGACTACCAAGCTCGGGGGCTTGTTTTAGTCCATCAAGGGCCTTCTTTAAGCGATAAACTTTATGCTCATTTCCAACTTTAATATAATCATGAGGTTGTTCGATAAATACCTCTTCTTCCAAGTATTAGAAAAAGCTGATTTGACATTCAACTGGAAAATAAGCCATGAATTTTGCCCTGCCAATGCAATGACCATGTGTCATGCCTTGCAACTGGAGCATAAACTTAAGTATAGTCCACACCATACTCCCTTCATGTAAACCTTGTATCCCTTAGCCACCAATTGCGCCTTATATTTGTCAATTTCTCCATTTTCCTTCAATTTCGTCATGTAAATCCACGTGACGCTGATGGTTTTCGGCTTCTCAGGAAGATCAATAAGCTCCCAAGTATCGTTCCCTTCAATATCTTCAATTTCAGCATCCATTGCCTTTCTCCATATTTCTTCTCTAACAGCACTCTCAAAAATGGTACGATCGCAGTCCGCAAACAATGCAAAATTAGAGATTGCATCATTATTTACCTCAATTCCTGTCACCTTATAGTCCAGCATCCGTGCAGGCCATTTTTGAGTACGCCGAAGTGACTGAGCTGCTGAATAGGTTTCTTCCGAAGCTGCTGAAAATTTTCATTTACTGTTAGTGTAATTTCAATAGCTTTTGGAGAAGTTTTAGCGGCTGTAGGAGCATAATCCTTTGAATTTTTGGGTATTAAGGCTGCTTCTTCGACTTCATTCTCAAATAATCCTGGGGTAGGCTGCTACATATCCAAATACCCAGGTAGTTTCTTCATCAAAAATAACATCTCGGTCGATCACAATCTTTTCTGTTTGTGGATTTAGTAATTCATATGCCTTGGACGTTTCACTAACACCAAGAAATACACATTTTTCACTTTTATCATCAAGCTTCTTCCTTTTCTCATTTGAAACATGTGCATAAGCAATGCACCTGAAAATTTGAAAGTGATTTACAGTGGGCCTTCTTCCACTCCACGCCTCCTCTAGAGTCATGTTCTTAACAGAAAATGTAGGGCTTCTGTTCACGATATGAATGCTCCAAGCTATCGCTTCTGACAAAAACTCTTTTTTTACTCTTCCTTTTGCCAGAACTCGGAACCATATTGAGGATGGTTCTATAAGTTGTTGTAAGCTCTTTTCTAATGCCATCAGATTCACAAAAATCATCAAAAACTTTAGAGCAATACTCGCCACCAAGATCCATCCGAAGAGTCTTGATTTTCTTTCCTATTTCATTTTCAACATGAACCTTGAAGCTTTTAAATGCTTTAAAAGCCTTAAATTTTTCATGCAAAAAACAAATCCAAGTTTTCTGGGAAAAATCATTAGTGAACGTAATAAAGTATTGTTTTCCTCCATTAGAAGCCAGTTTAATTGGGCCACAAATTTCTAAATGTATCATCTCTAAAACATCATTGACTCTCCATGATTTTCCTTTTGGAAATTGAGAATGATGTTGTTTGCCAACAACACATTCCTCACAAACTTGAGATGGAATTGTAATTTTAGGATGACCTATCACCATATTTTTTTGTTGGAGAACTTTTAATCTGCCATAACCCAAGTGATCACATGTAAAATTTCATAACCATGATAGATCTTTTACTTTTGCTTTCAGACAATGTCGAATACTCTCTATCTTCATTGGGAACAACCTGTTAGAACTCATTTTCACAATAGCAATATCTCCTCTAGTGTCACTAAAAATCTCACATGCATCTTTCTAAATAGTTATAACATATCCTTTTTCTTGCAACTGACCAACACTTAGATTTCTTTTCAAAGTAGGAACATATAGCATATTTGAGATCATTTCTTTAAAACCATTCTTGGGCAGAGTATTGATCAGTAAAGAAATATCACATTCAGAAGATGAAAGTTGAGGAGATGAGGATATTGCATTGAATGCATATGTGTCCATAGTAGGAGTAATAAAGTTAGAAATGAAGATATTTAGGGCAAAGTGAAATAGTCCTTGATGAAGGAGATGCAGAAAGCGAGACTGAGATGGTTGGGTATGTAAAGAGGAGATGCATGAATTGTCCAGTATAGATGGTTTGAGAAGAGGCAGAGATAGGCCAAAATTATTATGGAGAGATGATTAGACATGAGATGATATAATTTCAGCTTATTGAGGATATGAATTTACATAGGAGTTCGTGAATGACACGGATTAAGATGAAAAATGAGTAGGTAGTACATAGAACGTTGTCTCACTTATTTTTTCATGCTATAAGTCACAATATGACTTAGAGAGTTTCTTCTTCTTCTATGCTTGTTATTTTATTGCACTTCGGTCATCATATTATGTTATTATAGTTATGTTTATTTTCAGTATGGTTTGTCATTCTCTTTATAGTATTATCTATGGCTTCTTTTCTTCTTCTTCTTTGAGTTAAGGGTTATTTAATACAACCTCTCTAGCTCTAGGAAGAATAAGATTTGTGTATACTCTGTCCTCATCATACCCCACCTGTAAAATTGCGCTAAATATAGTTTTTTTGTATCTACAAGCTATAGCATGTTTTTGCAAGAAGTAAGTTTGACCTAAGAAATGTGATATCCAATACTTTATTCATTCCAATTTAGGTGTCTTACTTCTTTTTTTGGTTTGTTCAAGAGAGTTGTCTCTTTTTATATTTAGTAAGTTTTTCAATTCTAACATTCTATATCATAAATCCTAACCATAAAATTTAAATTACTACACATATCTTTTATTTGATACCACAAAATTCAATATTGATTTTCTTAAATAATATTAAGCTGAATGTTGAAGCAATGGTTAGATGTATCTTATACATTTGAAAAGAAAATCTAAAAAATTATTGTGAGTGAGAAAATGTTTAAAAACTATTCAAACTTGTCAATATTTTCCTTTTGGAGATGCTAGGAAAAGAAAGATCAAAGGTAGATAATCTATCATAGATTGATTGACTAACTATAAACATATGTACTTATGAATGACTAGTTAAATAACTAATTAAAATTTTGGAGACTTAAGGTAGAATATGTTTTAGTAACCTTACTCCTAAGTTACAAGCAAGAAGATATTTTTTCCATTTCAATGTCCTCATATTTAAGGTACAAAACGTCGGTTTTCACTAATGATCCTGTTATTGTAGGCCAATTTAACATAATGATGGAAGAATCTTATAACTATTAGAGTGCATAACTTAAACTCCTAATATATAATAAAGTCAAAATAATATATTTAAGTTCTATTTTCTATCAAACATCATCATATATAAAATGAAAATCATGAAATAAAAATATTCTTTTTAAAAAGTAAAAAATAAAGATTAATGCTACTTATGAAACTTACAACTAGTACTAGTTATCCAATTGCATCTCCTTATGAATTCTTCTTCATTACTAGGGTTTGGAATAGGGTAACGATTTTGACTACCAATTCGAGCCACATTTTTATTGAAAATGGCAGAATTGCCCTCCCTCTTCTCCTTCGTTGACGTGATTAATTGAAGTTCTTGAGAGATTTTTTGATCCAATGGAATGATTGAAGAAGAATCAGTAATAGAAGAATTGCTTTAAGTTTGTGATAGAGATAAAGAATGTGAAGAAAGTGAAAGAGAAGAGCTTGTTTTATGTAAACCTATAGGGTAATTTTTTTTTCCAATGTTTAGATAATAAGAAATTAGAACTAATATTTCTTGTTTTTTCTTTTTCCCTATGTTTCTCTAGTGCATAGAGTTTTTTTTTTAAAGTATGGTTGAGGCATCATTTAAAACTACAGAAATTACTGCAAAGTTGACCTCCCATAAGTACTTGAAGGTGATTCATATGCATAATAGTAATTGTTGGTACCATCTAAAGCCAAGTTATGATCAATCAAAAATCAATTTCTTTCTATGTAATATTCTTCTGAAAAGATATTATTTTGTGAAAAAAAGAAAAAATGTTTTTTATTGTACTAAACCATGTTTGACCTAATTCTTGTTTCACAAGGTACGTAGGCAACCTTATTGCTGGGGTTTGATACAACCAAATAAAAATCTCAAAATTTCATGCTTAAAAAAATTAGGGCAAAAAATAATTCGTATTAATAATATTTAGATTAGCAGGACCCTCCTGGATAATGGGATCAGGACCCTCTTGGATAATGGGACTTAGTGTAGCAGGACCCTCCTGGATAAAGAGATTTAGGTTAGCAGGACCCTCCTGGATAATGGGATCAGGACCCTCCTTGATAATAGGACTTAGTGTAGCAGGACCCTCCTAGATAATGGGATTTAGTGTAGTAGGACCCTCCTGGATAATGGGATCAGGACTCTCCTAGATAATAGGACTTAGTGTAGCAGGACCCTCCCGGATAATGGGATCAAGACCCTCCTAGATTATGGGACTTAGTATAAAAGGACCCTTCGGGATAATGGGATCAAGACCCTCCCAGATAATGACACTTAGTGTAGCAGGATTCTCCTGGATAAAGGGATCAAGACCCTCTTGGATAATGGGACCTAGTGTAGCAGAACCCTCTTGGATAATGGGACTTAGTGTAGCAAGACCCTGCTGAATAATGGGACTTAGTGTAGCAGGACACTCCTGGATAATGGGATCAGGATGCTCCTAGATAATGGGACTTAGTATAGCAGGACCCTCTTGGATAATGAGACTTAGTGTAGTAGGACCCTCTTGGGTAATGGGATCAGGACCCTCCTGGATAATGGGATGTAGTGTAGCAGGACCCTCCTGGATAATAGGACGTAGCATAGCAGGACCCTCTTAGACAATGGGATTTAGAGTAGCAGGACCCTACTGGATAATGGGATTTAGATTTACCTCAGGACCCTCCTGGATAACGGGATTTAGCACAACAGGACCCTCCTAGATAATGGGATTTAGCATAACAGGACCCTCCTAGATAATGAGATTTAGATTAACAATCAGGACCCTTCTGGATAATTGAATTTAGCATAGCAGGACCCTCGTGAATAATGGGATTTTGATTAACCTTAGGACCCTCCTGGGTAATGGGATTTAGGCTAGTAGGATCCTCCTGAATGATCATCCTAGAAGGAACCAATTTAAGTGGATCTTTGCAATCAATGGAGTTACTTAATTAAGTCACAAGTGTATGAAGGATGCATTGCAATGAAACTCGAGTCATCTAGAATCTTGATGCAAAGTTAAGTGTTCTCCTTATTTCATTCTCACAAAATTTCCTTTGGTATAGACTGGGGCAAAAATTTTGTGCTATTGCTTTTTGTGTTTTCTTTCAGGAATCTAGTTGTAGAACAAGGTCAATTCATATGTCAAGCTCAAGATCATGTCTATAAGGCAAAGCATCGTCAACTTTGAAGTTCATTTTAAATTCAAAATAGTAGGAGCTGGTCTTGAAGTCAAGGAAAGTTCCAACATCAAGCAGCAGAAGCCTACTTAGGGTACAAGCTAACCTTCAAGTTCATATGAGATGAAATCTCACCATTTGAGAAGACATGAAAGCCCGAGATGATTTAAGGGAAGCTATATAGATAGGATTTTATCCTTGGTTTTACTTTTTATCTTTCATTTGCATGTAAAAATAGGAGCTGTGAACTCGCTTTGATGAACCTTACCTTACTTCCAACTCATCATTTCACCTCCTTGAACTACATAGGACCTAATTCCGTTATGATCGAGGATATGTAGGCTGTCCAAAATAAAGACTCGGTCGCATCTTTTTGCTCACAAGTAAGAGTGCAGTTAAAACTTGTCACGTTGTCTACTTCTTTTTCTACAAACTCTTCATGTTTTCAGTCAAAGAGTGGCTAGCTGTAGACACGTAATTTTTGACCGAACCTAAGATTTTAATACCCTTCCATTAGCATTGTATATATAGAGTATATACTTAAAGCTAAAATGATTTATTTGTTTTACTTTTATCATATATTAGTAGGTTTGTTTAAAATAATTTGAAAAACTATAACATAAAAAATAGAGTCACATTTCAGTAAAAGTTGTTCTAAAGGAAGAGAAAAGTTCTAAAAATATATGTTTTTTTTTTCTAATTTTGATTTCAATAAATAATCTAGTATTGTTGATATTTTCTTAATTATATCTTAGATTTATCTTAGTTAACTTTTCTATTTTTTAATTTAAAATAGTTTTCTGACATTTTATTCTTTCCTTTCAAAAACAAAAAGAAAAAAAAGAGAAAATCAGCCACTAACTAAACCTCCCCACTACTCCCCCACATCTACACTAACCCAACTCCCCACTTCCACACATTTTTTCGACACACACAGATTCATACATACACACAACACACACCCACGAAAAAACTCAATTTCCTCCCCATAAACATTTTTCCCTCAATAAACACTCCTCCCAATAAGACATACATTCATATACAACAAAAACACATACACACTTACACATCAACAAATAAATAACACAATACATTCATAATTGCAAACACACGGCTGGAAAAAAAGACTACAACATAGTTTTTCACGCACACTTTACACAGACAAGAAAAGAAACAAAACCAACACAAAACCAAAAAAATATCTCAAAAGCACCACTAGAGGAAAAAAAAGTTGAGTTCGAGGTTTGCTTTCCCGATTTCAGATTCATGGCTCTTAGTTGTGATCATTTTCTTCTTGTGAAGTAATATTCACCAAAGGTAACATTTAATTTTTATTCTATGATTTGGAGTTACAATTGTATAACACATGTTCTAATGCTACAAAGTTACTAAAATTTTATATTTATTAAATTTGACATTATATTATTGAAGTATGATAATTTGAATTGTGAAGCTTTGAGTAAAATTGACATATTATGCGATTATCTCTATTTATGTGTTTATTTCGTGTTTAAACAACACATAGTTTGTTTCATGTTTAAGTAGATTTATTGTCTAATTTTCTATTTTTACTTTCATGTTTTAATTTTTATGATAACATGTGAATGATGAATATAATTGACGGTGAAACAACTCCAAAAAGTGTCCGAAAATATTTCTCGGAATGCCCAAAATTGTAAATTCTATATATCTCAAAATCCATGCGCGATATCAAAATACGACTTTATATTATTGTTCAGGGGGTCAAAATTAGTGGGTAAGGGTCTAACCCCAATTTTAGTGCAATCGAATCACAATTTCAAATTTCAAAAATTTCAATTTCCAAAGACAATCCGTGATAGCAACGCGACGCGTAGATGTCGAGGACATGTGTTAATTTGGCCTCTGTGACAGGTCCGCGTCGCGGACCTGTGTATTCTGTTGCCAGTGATTTCTATCTCGGTCCAAGGATTTGGAGTCTTGGGCCTAAGTGTTCCTAAATGTGTTTTTACTTATACTTAGCCATATTTCACCCTCATATCATCCTAAAGATTCCCTAATACTCACTCAAACACTTATCCATATTTTCACTCCCAAATTCAAGTCCCAAATCCTCATCCCAAGCTAAGGTTTTCCTTAAAGGTTCTTCTGCAAACATCAAATCTCCATCTCCAATCTTCACCAAGATCGTCTCTAAGCTAAGGTATGTGGGTTTCAACCATTGGGTCCTTTCACCGATGGTGCCCATTGATTTTTTTTTACACAATTTGTATGATATAAAGTTTATTTTACAAATGGGTTTACTATTATGAACATGTATATGAACTATGTTAACGCTATGTAAAGTTGTGATTGGTTTGCTATATTTTGAGCTATAAATCTTAGATCTATTGTAAGATTTGATGAGGAGTTTTGGCGTATGTTGCTTGAGGTGTTTCAAGGTGTTGATTGATGGTTTTATAATGGACTTTATTACATGATTTCATCTCTAAATTGCATGGTCTTGTAGCCCCAATAGACACCCGCCAAGTGTTTGATAAAATGTCCGACTATAGTTTCGTAAGGAGTTGAAGCTCTAAAGCATGAGATATGATATGAATGACTATATGATAATGAAATGAGCTTATGTGTATGATATACTCTATATATAATATTGCATTAGACCATACCCAATCTGGGGGGATAAGAGCCCAGGTAACCTAGGTGGGGGTTTGTACTCATCAGCCATGTGAGGGGTTTATACTTTGCCACCATGGTGATAAGGTGTAATTATCATCAACCATGTGAGGGGTTTGTACCACACCACCAGGGTGATGGGATAAAGTCATTATCAACCACCAAAGGGTTAGTACCTTGAAAATCTGGCTTGGTCTCTTCTACACATATGATATCTTATATAAGCATGAGCTACTTAAGTAGGTTTTGCTTATGCATTGATCATACATGCCATAACGTTATATTATGCCTATTGCCTATTGCTATGCATTTTGACTATGATGCTTGATTCTTGTTGCATTGCATCCTACAAACTTAGTATATTCAAATGTACTAACACATACTCTTGCCTACATGATATCACCATGTAGGGATTGAAGCCCAAGTTGATCATCCTCCTCCTCCACGGCTAGTTCAGTATTACTCAAGCTAGTTGGCGAGTCCTCTACTTTGTAGAACTTAGTATGTGATTCCCTCATTATGTATTGAGACATTCTTCTTTATTTTCTGTATTGACCATGAGGGTGAGCCCGGTTGCTTTTTCTTGGCCCCCGCTCTTATTCTATGTAGTAGAGGTGTTGTTGGATATGCTATGTATCTTCAATATGAGCCTTGACTCTTTTGTCTTTTTATTATGATGTGATGTAAGCTTTTTCCTTAGTCTCGTTGCCCCCTATTCTTACTCTTTGATGCTTGTTTTATTGCTTTCGTGACCAAGGATGTGTAGTAATATTCTAAGAGGCTTGCTTGGGGTCTCTTCAGGTTCTCCTAGCGCTGTGTCACGGCTAGGCCTTAGACTTGGGTCATGACAGACAACTCTTACAAATATGTTTTTTTATGACTTCAAAGGACTAATAAGGCTTGTAGCATTTGGACACCAGTTATGGTTCACCAAACCGCACAACAAAAGGAGCAAAAAGGTTAATTAAAGACCTTGTTGCGAATTAGAAAGAAGAAAAATTAGAAAGGATAATCTAAAAAATTTACAAGAGATGTATAAATGTCCATGTTGTTAGACGAACATAGGTTTCATTTTCTAAAAATATGATTATCTATAAAAATATAAAAATAATAAAATGTATTCTCCATAAAGAATGCAGTTGCACATTTTTGTGGAGGTGCTAAAATCTTTTAAGGATACGATAACACACCATGACCTAAATGAGTTTAGTAATCAACTTTTCCTTAATCCAAAAAAAAAATTTAATTACAGAGAATTCTTAAGATCTAGAGAATACAAGCATGCCTCTAACGTCTAGACGAAGAATGCGGTGACGCATCTAAGTTGAGACTCATAAAATCATAATTATATAATTAAAAAATGAACAAATTAAGGCTCATGGACACAATCCTAAGAATAATTTAAGAGAAATATAGGTTGATAAAAGTGATCGTGCTAGAATCACGGGACTCGAGGGGTGCCTAACACCTTTCCCTCAATCAACAAAATTCCTTACCCGAATATTGTTTTCGCAGACCAATAATAAAAGAGTCAACTTCCTCTTGATTAGGGATTTAAATAAGATGACTTGGAATACCAAAACTCAATACCAAAACATAATCTCCTTTCAATAATGTCACTTTAATTGGACAAACTCTAGTTTGCAAAACCTACACACGAGGAATATAGGAAAAATAGGGGTGTGACACCTGTCAACCAGAGATGAAGTGTTTGAGCGTCGTGAGTGATATTTTCCCAATATGGCACAAAAGGCTAGGATATGCCAGTTTTTCTATAATCAATAAACTGATCCTCAAGGAACTAGTTCTAGGACTATCAGAAGGAAAAATCAATGAAGATTAAGTGTGTGTAGCTTGTGCTGAGGGTAAGCATGTCAGGAGCAGCTTTCAACCAGTACGGTTGGTTAGCACCAATGGACCCTTGGAACTGGTTCACATGGATCACTATGGACCCATGAGGGTACTAAGCAGAGGCGGTAATAGGAACAGGTACAAGAAAAGGACACAACTGAAAGTCAGAGAGAGTCGGATGACGAGGACGACAGGGAGCAAGGAAGTGGAGCAAGATCATTGACTCCAGGTGATGGGGAGAGAGTGGTGTCAAATCCTACAACTATCGCTCTTCAGAATGGAGCGAGTTCATCAAAGATGCCTCACCCAGGTGAACCTGGTCCCTCTGATACAACTAGAACCAGTTCTGTGCCTGAAGATGAAGGACACAATTGGAAACATAAGAGCTCAAATCCTCTTGATAATGTACTGACCCCTCTCGACTAAAACATATCCACTAGATTTAAGCTTAGGGACATGCATGCCTTCTCTGCATATGTGTCCCTAGTTGAACCAAAAAATGTTAAAAAGAATTCCTTGATGAAGAGCGGATTGCTGCTATGCAGGAAGAACTCCTACAGTTTGAGCATAACAAGGTGTGGCACCTGGTTCCCCCTCCTAAACATCGAACTATCATTGGAACAAAATGGGTATTCTAGAATAAGCTAGATGAACAAAGAACTGTCACTAGGAATAAGGTTAGACTAGTGGTGCAAGGGTATAATCAATAGAAGGGTATTGACTATAAGGAGACCTTTGTTCATGTTGCTCGCATTGAAGACATTCGAATGCTCATAGCTTTTGCAGCTCATGTGGAATTCAAGATATATCAAATGGAAGTTAAAAGCACTTTCCTCAATAGGTATCTGTAGGAAGAAGTGTACATCAGACAACCCCCTGGCTTCGAAAGCAATGAACACCCTGACCATGTGTACAAACTTGACAAAACTCTCTATGGACTGAAAGAGGCTCCTAGAGCTTAGTATGGCCAGCTGTCTAGCTTTCTGCTGAATTATGGGTACTCAAGAGGAATAATTGATAAGACCTTGTTCTTGAATAAAAGTGATTCACATGTACTCATTGTTCCGGTCTATGTCGATGGCATCATCTTTGGGGGAATAGAAGCATCCCTAGGGGAAGAATTTGCAAAACTCATAAGGAGCGAGTTTGTGATGAGTATGATAAGAGAACTTCATTTCTTCTTAGGACTCCAGATACACTAGGGACATCAAGGAGCTCCTCATAAAGTTTGGGATGCAGGATACTAAACAAGTGATACTCTCATGGCCACCACTATAAGGCTTGATAAGGATGAAGCAGGTGTGGTGGTGGATGAAACCAAGTACAGAGGCATGACTGGATCACTTCTATACTAAATTGCTAGTAGACCAGATATTGTCTTTAGTGTGGGGATATGTGCAAGGTTTCAGGGAAAGCCGAAAGAATCCTATCTCAAAGCTGTTAAATGAATTCTACGCTACCTAAAAGGTTTCCTGGACCTGGTTCTCTGGTATCCTATTAGGTCCTCGTTTAATCTTGTTGGTTTTGCTGACGCAGATTATGCAAGCTATTCTATAGACAGGAAGAGCACCTCGGGAATGGTACACTTCCTAGGATCCATCTGATGGGCAACGAAGAAACAAAACTCAGTTGCGTTGTCAACAGCTGAAACTGAATATGTTACTGTGGCCTCTTACTATGCTCAAGTCTTATGGATCAAGCAGTAGATTGCAGACTTTGGGATCCAAGTTGAATGTATTCCCATCATGTGTGATAATGCAAGTGCTGTGAATATAGCGAAGAACTCGGTTCAGCACAAGCCTACCAAACATATCGATTTGAGGTGTCACTTCTTAAGGGATAATGTGGAGAAAGGACTCATTGAAATGGAGTTCTATAAAACTGAGGACCAGGTTGTTGATATATTCACCAAAGCCCTGAGCAAGGAGCAGTTTGAGCAGAATCATCTTCATCTAGGGTTAATTAGTGAGTTTTAGCTTCTCCCCTTACCGACTCTTGAATTGTACTTTAAGCACTGTACAAACATTCTAACATGACCAAAATTGGCAAGCTTCCTTCCAAGAAAAGTTGGTGGACACATAATGCTGGGAACTGCAGATATTACCCTTAGTGTCTATCGCTGGAGTAACGCATCGAGTCAAGGGGAACTAATCCTCTTATGCTGATTTATCAGGTACACAATTGCTGCATAGCTTCCATAATTTGAATGAATATATATCCTACAAAAAGGTTTTCTGTAGCTTTCTCCTACACCTGGTTCCCCTTATCTAGTTCTCTACTTGGCGGGAAGGGTTATTAATTCAAAAAGGACAATGATCACCATTTCTCAGGATCCTAAGAATCGCGTCGGCTGCAGTGTCAGTACACATCCTTTCAGTCTAATATTGGCACTTCCTCCAACTTCCAAAGACATACATCACCCGTGTGCTTAACATTACTCACAAACTCTCATTTTTCAACCTTGCAAAAGCCTTCCACAAGAAAACAACCAAATGTTATCTCTTGTTGAGTACTCCGACACTGACTCTAATGCCACTGCTCCCTCACCACCACAGGACTTCTAACAAGAGAAATTTCATTCGTCACCCTCTATCCACAATCAGTCTCTGCCACATTCCCCATGACCAGCCACTACAACTGAACCCCTCATTTTTCTCCCTCAGCGTCCCTGGACATACCCTAATACTAACCATGCTCTTCTTTGTCCAAACCATACCGAATGATTGTCGACCTACCCATCCCTAATCCTATACCCTCAAGTCAATGCCTTATTGATGAGTCCTCGTCTTCCTCCACTGACACACCCCCTGTTTGAGTCGTGTCGCCTTCGCTTGGCTCCCCACTGCCTTCCATCGCTCTTTCTTCCAAGGCCGAGCCCGGTGACTCTCAAGATGACATTCCCTTGGCTCAAGTCCATTGCAGTATTCTTTATCGTCTAGCCCCATCATCATCATCACCCCGGCCCTCTGCTCCTCATTCTCATGGTCCACTTACCAGGAGAAAAAAGCATGTGCTCGACACCCCTAGTCCTTTGTCTGGTTGAAAGAAGACCCGTTCTGATAAGGCTGCTAACTCTCCCTCCTCTCCTATTTGTGTCTCCTCCTCTCTTGAAGAGACGTCTAACCCTGGTTCCCCATCTGTTCTCCTTGCCCCATCTCGTGTAAAGAAGCATGTTGAAAACTTCAACAAATTGGGCAAGGAAGTTTATTTTGGCTCGAAGGGTATGCTTACGGGAGGGTTATCCACCCTGAGGTGTACAACTATCCTGTGGTGGCACAACTATGTGCCAAATTATCCACTCAGGGTTGGCTCAATCTATTTTTTGACACCTGGACACCAGTTTATGAGGCTGAGGTTGTTGAGTTCTACACTAATCTAGCGTTTGTGGAGTGGGATGTGGCTACGTCAAAAGTGCATGGGGTTGATATACTATTTTGCAAAATTCTCCTTGGGGAGATCTTGCACATTCCTTCTGTGGGGTTGGTGAAGTATACTTGGTTAGAGGACACAGGCTATGTGTTAACCTCCAAATTCACTGAGGGAAGGATCACTGATGTGCCATGCGAGGTGTATAAGGCGGGGATGCCTCTATTCTTGAAGTTGTTGCCCGAAGCGGTGCATAAAGGGATATTTTGTAGTGGTGAGCATAGGCATGAGACCATATTTCGCGATATGAGAATCGCATATGCTATCGACAACTGGCCAATCTGAATTCTGCAGCACATAGCGCGTATTGTTGACCCTGTGGAGGGGCCCCATCTACTGGCCTATGGTAACCTATTAACCCATGTCTTTAGGGCTTTTAAGGTTCCCTTTAGCACTGGGAGGGCGTTGACTAAGAAGGACATGATAGATCACCAAACGACCCTCAAGTGTAAGTGTGCCCCTCCTACTGTTGCTGCTGCTGCACCTGTTCCACCAAAGTCCACTGGCGCCATTACTTAGCTTATGTAGGAACTTCATGAAGCTTTGTCTGATCGGGATCGTCTTCAAGCCATGGATGATGATCTTCAGGTTGAGGTAGCTCACCTCAAGGACTGTTTTCTTCAGCAGCAGGTGGACCATAATCATTGGGTGGACTCGCTTCTCAAGATCCTAGGCACAGGCCCCTCCTTTCCACCCCCTTACTCATTCTCAAACCTTTGTTGTACCTTCCTTTGACTCTGCTACAGATAATTATTTTTTTGGGTTGTATAATTTCTATTGTGGATGCTTATGCAAGCGTTGGTACTTGCTTTATATTTTACTGTGACTATATCTATTTCTTCCTTATTATGCTGTGTTGCTCTATCCTAAATAGATAGTTAATATCCTCAGTTATAGTGCATTCGTGTTCACTGTTGTTTCTGGTTTCTGGTTTGCATATTCTTTTTATTTGACTTGTGCTACTACTTCTTGTCATTTTGTGATGTCAAAAGGGGGAAGTTATGCTTTGGATGGTCTTATGTATGCATATAGGTTTGCCATCATCAAAAAGGGGGAATTTGTTAGAATCTTTGCAGGTATGACTATATTGTTTTGAATATGACAAACAGAGCCAACAATAGTAGAACGAGAAATTAGGTCCAGCACATGTGCACCAGTGAAGACATGTAGAGCACCAATCGAAATCAGAGTGCTATTTATGCAAACAGAATCAGTACGAGATACAGTGAAGGTAGCAACTTAGGAAAAGGACTTCTTTATGGAAAAGAATGGCATGCCCTATTCAAGAAAGGAGTCCCATATGGAAGGTCTCTAGGGTTCAATATAAATACACTCATCAACCCTAGAACACATAGCTTTTGCAATTTGAAATTGGTGAGAGCATTCAACAAAAGCATGGGCACTTGGCGAGAGCACTCAAGCAAGATCTAGAGTTGGGTTTTCTTGATTGTTCAAGTTTATTTGACATCTTCTTAGAGTCTTTATTTAGTGATAAAAATTGTATGAAGTTGTTTTGTTTTTCTTTGTGAGAGTGGTTTCTTGAGAGTATGTTTGCTTTGGAGAGTTGATGTGTTGGAAGAGTTGTAAGTTGAATATTGCTCTTTTGAAGTTAGGGAAGTTGTTGAAATCCTACGAGTGTATGTAGTGGTTATTTCTCCACTGAGCAAGGAGTTTTCCACTATAAGTTGTTTGTATTTTGTTACTGCTTTCGTAAACACATTAGTAGTATTCATTGAAACTGGTTCACTAGAAGTATAGGGGCATTAATCCTTTCACAACTCATTGGAAGAAGACAGAGACATTAATAGAGTGTTTAGAGTGTACGAATTGGTATGAGTGGTTGTTTGATTGCTGGTTATGTCTTGAATTATTTGTGTATTAAACTTGCATAATTAATATTGTATTTGATAGTATTTTAACTGTTATGTATAAAGATTTTTGTGTCAAGTATGGTGTTTGATTACCATCTTACAATTTTAGGAAAGAGATTCTTTTTTTAGATGAATTAAAAAAGAAAGTAGGACAAACAAATTGATGAAATTGAGGAAATACAAATAAGTTTTTTTTTTCTATTGAAGTGTTAAATGTTTTTTTTTAGAAACAAGGATTTGAATCAATTTTAACTCAATCTCGAGGAGAATGATGATCCAATAAGATAGTGCAACCAACAAGTCATCACACCGTAATTCATAATGATTATTCAAAAAGTATTTATACTTTATTTTTTAAGTAGATTATTAATTAATCAAGACTTTATTTAATAATATGATACTATTTTATAAAAAAAATTGTGCATTAATAACTCAACATATATGTGTAACACATACATCGAGAAACTTGACAATTAAATGATAAAAATACATTTTAAATAAATCATTATCTCCTCCTTTTTAAAAACGTCAACGCTACACGCAACCAAATGTTTACATGCCTATTTGGTGAACCATGTGTTAACTAATATGAAATAGAGAACAACACATTAATTCAGATGATAAATAATTTGTTTTAACTTTTTCCTCAAAATATAACTTATGGTTTATACTTAATTACAATTTTAGTTTAGATGATAATCATATAAAATGAGCTTTTATTAAGAATTAATGATTCATATAATTTATCCAATTACTTAGAAATCAATGTAGTAGTGGTTGTTTAAATATAAAGATCCTTGGACATCCTTTTTTCTTTAACAAGGTTCTCAAATTTTAGTTAGCCAAAAAAAAAATCAATAGCTAAAACAAGGTGAATCATATGATAGTCACAGATAATTGACAAGACTTTACAAAACCAAATTTAGAAAGTGTATATTTATCTTATACGCAAACAAAATTTAAAACGGCAAGCATCATGACTGTGTGAGTCTTCCAAATTAAATATTATGAGAATTTATTTAGATAAGCACTCAATATTACTATCTTCAACGGTCCATTCTAATTCAATGTTGATTTCAGCGGGTTGGGATTATCGAGAATTCAAGTATGGGAAGGTTATGATTTTTCTTCAATATCTATTGGTATGAAAATCTAGTTGTGGAGGGCGAATGTTTATCTAAGCCTTTGAGATAGAAGTTACCAAGAAACTCTTTAAAAATTTAATATTGTTGATGCAAGTGCTTATGTTAACACGTAAAAATATTTTATAATAAATGAATAGTAAAATAAAGTTCTTGTAACTTTGAAGCAAATTATTTACATTCATATACCCCTATATTTATGTTCTCTTGATTACTTACAAATAATACATCCCCTGTCTTGTCAACTATTGAAATTTACGCACTAACATCATAAAAGAATATCTTTTCTACTAATTTATAGTTTAATAATTTTTTTTATTTGTTCATTAAAAAGAGCAGAATCCTATATGATGCTAATAGAGTATCAATATATCGATAGAGTATCACAGATGATTAATTCACAATAGTTATACTGACGTCGTGCACAAAATAAAAAATGAAAAAGTAGGGTAAGGGTTAAATAGTTTGGATTATGAGTCTATTAAGTATAAATAGTTTGGATAAGGTCCAATTTAAGTAAATAATTTCACAATTGAGTATATTTAATTTTCCCTAAATAAATTATCATGATAAAAAAATTCATCATCTATACTAAAATTTTTCCTTTAGATTTCACGTAATTTATTACACACATTTTACTGTTATATATATCATGATATAATTTTTTAACTGATTAATTATTATGGGATACATGTGCAGTGCACATGTTCGAAAGCTAGTCTCTCACTCACTCTCTCTGTATATATCTACTTTTGTCAAAAAAAAATATTGACATTTGGTGGTAAATAATTTTTGTTGACACATTCATGTAATATGGGCTCTTAAAATGTATAGGGATGTTTTTTTTTCCTTTAAATAACTAGGATTTTATTAATAAATAAAAGAGTGTGACAAACAAAATTGGGTCAGCCCAATTCTTTATCCGACAAACAATTAGCTTGGCCCAAAAACCGGACCAAGTCCAAATGTACGAACAATTCTTTTGAAGGGTTCTTTGGTCATTTCTTACCCATATAACTCCTGAACAACATCATTTTAACCAAAACCTCCCCAACCCCTTTCAATACACTCTCATTTTATTCCAACTCTTAAAATACATAAATTACTCAAAGTCTATCATCCTCTGAGCTTCATGAAAGCTTTAATCCAGGGTTTCAAGCTTTCTTCCCCAACATCTGGGTTTCCTCCATAGATTCCATCTAAGGTATATGAGTTTCATCCATGGGTACCTTACACCCATAGAACTCTAGTATTTTTCAACTAATCCTCCTAATCTTATTTATGTAAATTCTTGGATGTCTCTAGTTTTACTTCAAATAGATGTATCATGATTCTTTTATTGCTATATGATTCATTTTGTTACAAATTGGTATTCAGTTGTAAAACGTTTGTGATTTACATGGTATTCCTATGTCAAGCTCTCTAGGGTTTTGAGCTTTTATGGTGGGTGAATTTGTCTACTATACTAATTGATAAATTTCATAGGTATTAAGCATGATTTTCTTACATTGTATGATTTCAAGATGAATTGACATTTAGCGCACCAAATTTTTCTTACATACCAATTAAATATGACTTAAATGACAAAAACTTCTACTAAAAATTTATGAAAGCTATGAATATGATCATGAAGGCCCTTTTATAACTAAATAAATGATGAGTGAAAGGTTTTCTTTATCAACCTTAAGAGGCATATTAACAAAAAGAATTAACAACACAAATTTTAACACAGGATGATTGTCATAGGGTAGTATCATTAGTTTTCCAAACTACATAAAAACAAGAAGTGCCTTTATGGTGTAACATATTTTTCCCTTCACTCCAATTCATCAAGACAACACTAGCCATTAGCAAAGCATATATATATATATATATATATATATATATATATATATATATATATATTTTTCTTGCTTATTTAATCGTATTTATTGTATATATAGTGATGGAGTTGGATAGAGATACACCA